>JAQFVV010012622.1:927768-1100268 GCA_028023455.1 Epiperipatus broadwayi | reverse complement strand
TATTATTTGCCATCTACTTATTTAAAATTGATACACAGTCAGCTGCAATATACGTATTTAAAATTATTGATACACAGTCAGAAGACTGAAATGTATACATTATTTTATTACTCAGTAGGTTGGATATAATAATTTTCATGTCATGTGCTTATATATATATGCGTGTGATTATTTCTGCTTTCCATGCATAAAGAAATGACATTAAATACATCAATCATATTTAAAAGAAATATTATTTATTTTTTAATATTCAATATGTTTTTAAAAGATAAAAAAAGCAAGATAAGAAACGAAAAAAGAATGTAAATGTCTTCAGTGAATAAGAAGTTGAATTGTTTGTTCTGCATTCTTCAAACTAGCAGATCTTTTTTGTTTAATTTAATGAGTTTGAATTTGTTCTTGAGTAAACATATAAGGCTGCTTACATTTAGTGCAGTTAATTCCGATGGAAAAAGAGAAGCGAGGGGTAGGAAAATAAGTTCTTGAATAAATACAATATGAAGTTAATGAAAATTGATTAGAAAAAATAAAGTTGATAACATTCTAGTGTGTGTCTCTATATATAAATCACCAATCAGATTTACAGATCTGTATTGTTTTTTCAGTTTACTTTAAATCTATATGAAATTTTAACCCTTCGTCTGGAATAAAAACATTGCACGTATTATTATTTAAAAGGGTTCAAAATACGAAACAAAATATTAAAAATAGTGATAATTTATCAGCTTCTGTTTTTTATGACCATAATAAATCATGTATATATGGTTTTGATTTTGATTATAACAACGTAAAAATATTGGAAACTGAAAGAAATAATAATAAAAGAAAAATTAAAGAGGCGATGTTAATATATAAATACAAGCAAAATTTAATTAATCAGCAAGCAGCAAACGTTAAGATCACAGAATTATGGGAAAGTTGACATTTTAAATGTGATAGTTGACAAAGCTACAAGGTAGCAAAAGCGCTTCTAAGTTAGTTATAAATATAATTTTTATACACTTTTAATTACTGTATTTTCAAATATTTATTTATAAAGTTACATTTATATATATGAGAACAATATAGGATTATTAGATGAACCTTAAGTTTGAAAATGATTTTCATATCAGAATTAGAGTCTGACCTTTGATATTTATGCACTGTAAGTACTGCATTTGATTTAAAGTGTGAAAAAATTAAAGCTAATTGCACATTTATGTACATAAGGTATTTAACATTTTAATGTGATATTAATCATTCACCACACAAGGTAGAGACAAATCCCATCTTAATTTTAAATCTGACACATTATACATTATATATAATATATGTAATAAGTAATTTTTACATTATAAATTTTTAGTTTATTCACACATTAATATCAAACAAGTTACATAAACTATACATAAATGTAAAAGATCAAACTGATCCTTCTGGTGTTAAAATTTGGCTTCAAACTTGTAGTTCAACTGTCAAGGAAAAATGAATGAAAGGTGGTCAGAGATTTTATGCTAGTTAACAATTTTACATTTTATGAATTTATAATAAAATGAGCAGTGTAAAACAGATACACAAACTTGATTTATTACACCTCAATAAAAAAAAAAACAACAAACTAGATATTGTCAGATAAGTGAGAAAACTTATTTGGCATCAAAAGAATTTTTAAATAGTAATAATTAATAGTTTTCTGGAAACATCAAAAGATAAAAGTTATCTCTATTTACATGGATATAATCTTCTCACATCTACCATTTCTTTCAACAATAATCCATGATACTATTTAATTCAACACACTCACACACACACATGCATAATTAACCTATTTATTCAGGGTCCTGAATTTTTATTATGGTAGTAAGAGGGATTTGCACTTAGGAGTCTATATTCAACCTCCCTTCCATCTTAAACAAACAATACATATGACCACCCTCACATAAAACAGGTAAATGATCTCCAATAAATGTGTTTCATGCAGAAAGCCCAGTTGGGCCAAATAAAAATGTTCCACACATATACAATCAGTGTCCAGCTTATATTAAGATGACAATTTTTGAAACTTTAATGGATAGGCTTCAATCTTTTGATCATTCCAATTATTCAACTATCGATTTCATTGAAAAACCAATAATGAAATGCTCAAAGCCTTTGGTGGAATAGTTATTGTAGTCTTATGTATGTGGACATTTCATCAACATGTGAAAAAGTTTATTGTTCCTCAATATACATATTTCATGATGAAGGTCAAAACCTGTTTATTAAAGTTTAAAGAATTTCTATCTTAATATAAGCTGGGTCCTGATTGCAAATGTGTGGGATGTTGTGATTTGAACTAACTGATGAGTGCTGATTCTGCACAAAATATTTATATTGAATATCATTTATCTTGTTACCATGTGTGTGGTCATGTTTATTAGTTATTTAAGATGTTGTGAAAAATGAATATAGATTGAAAATTTGAAGTTATTATCCTCTTATTACTATAGTAAACATTCAGTACACTGAATGATTAGTTTAATTATATAATGCCTTGGATATAAGTCACGTTAGATGATAAATTCAATTTATCTTTTTTCTGTTAATATAAATGGATACACAATGGTCTGCTAAAATGAGGTGTTAGATTGATGTTATGTCCATATAGTGTATGACTACAGTTTTAGTGTTTCACCATTGGTATTTCAATGAAATAGATGATTGAATAAATGAAAGAGTGAAAGAGTTGAAGCCTGTATCTTAAAATTTAAGAAATTTGTATCTTAATATAATATGAGTACTGATTGTATTTGTACAAGAGATTATGATCTAGGCAATCAATAAATATAGGTTCGACACATACACACACACACACACACATATATATATATATGTTCAGTAGAGTTGAGATTTAGATCTAGTTTCTAGTTCTCCTACCCTTTACAGACGATAGCCAATTAGCTTGAAACCATGGTTTAAAGGTTGGAAACAATTTGAAAGAGATATTGAATTTTTGATTCTCTCTCAGCATTTATTAAAAAACAAGCTTGAATGGGCTATTGGTAAAGCTCCATCTGTGATCATAAAATGCAAGCTATAGGCAGGTTAAAAAAAAATTTAACTTGTTTTTGTTTATCATAAATGTACCTTTGAAGGTTTTAGCAATGATATAGATTGCAGAACCTTTTTATTATGCGGTGAAACTGAACTGAATTCAGGTCAATATAGGTATCTGGTTTGTTTAGCTGGACTTTAAGATTTTTACGTATCTGAAAAGTTCATGCTTTCAAACTGATAGGAACAGTTTGCATAAATGCTGTTCAGAAGAGTTGGGGATTTAGATCTAGTTTCTAGTTCTCCTACCCTTTACTGACGATAGCCAATTAGCTTGAAACCATGGTTTAAAGGTTAAAGCCAATTTGAAAGAGATATTGAATTTTCGATTCTCTCTCAGCATCTATTGAAAACAAGCTTGAGTGGGCTATGGGTAAAGCTCCATCTGTGATTATATATATATATATATATTGTACCCTTTTGTTTAGGTTAGAATGGATTATTTCTAATAATTTACTGAAAAATTTTAAATTTTGAAGTTGGGTAAGGGATGATGTATGTTGTGTGTTAATAATCTTTGAATAATTTAGTTAAGGCAAGTAAAATAATTGATGTATAGTATTAGGTTGGTATTTGTAAGAAAACAGTTAACTAAAAATCATTATAAGATTGTATGGTTGGGAGAACTGGCCATAATAAATACTGATTTAATAAGTCTTATAAATAATAATTAGGGTAAATTTTAAAAGTAATGCTTTAAAGTTAAACGAATAGATTTAGTAATAATAATTGTATTTAATGGCTATATTTTTAAAATCATTTGATTAAAAAATAATAATGTGGGAGAAAAGTGTAATTTTTTGGTTTTATAATATTAAAATAATTATTTTAAAATTGTGCTATAATAGTGATTATGTAACATTTTATAAATTAAATTATTATTTTAGTCTTTAAATTATTATTAGCGCCTTATTTAGTTTTGTAAATCACGTGACACACACCTGTGTTCGAAAATAGAATAATATTATCTGTTATAAATGTTAAATTGGATTTTAAAAGTGAATATAATAAATAAAATCAGATTTATGTTTTTTGTTGAAAATAAATACGTTAAGTTCAAAATAAAGGTAGAAATGGTAATAAATATTGAAATGTGATTTTTAAAAATTATTTTAGAGTCTTTAGTAAGTGAAAATAAAATGTGAAAATTAAGTAAGAATTGAATAATATAATAAAAATAAATATTTAGTAAATTATTATTAACTTTAACTTTAAACCAATGTTCATGGTCCCGGATAATTTGAGGCCAGGATTGTTTAACGGACCAATCAAAATTGGAATCAGCTGGAGTATTTAAGAGCTGTTTAAATTTTGGCAGACGATTATTGAGCTGTTATCTCATTCTACCGACATACTATTATAACATCATTAGTATTTCTACAATTTCGGTAAAGTATTTAGTAGTGTAATAATCCATTTTATTTAGCTTCAATTTTTATAAAAATACAGCAGTTTATTATTACAAGATCGTGATATGGAGGAAGAGGGCTAAAAAATTAAATAATTCCTTACTTAGCTGATTTGTTTTCGTTCAATTTGTCATCAACTTAAACATGAAGAAGTCATCACTAAATATAAAAAAAAAATTTAATGGAAGTATTCAAATATTATTATCGTATAAAGTATATAATTTTGCCTATGTTGATAAGTCATATTGATTTACGACTAAATTTCATAAAAAGAACGTCACGGAAAAATATATATATATAAAAAAAAATTTTCATTAAAAGATATAAAGTTAAATGAGATAATATATTTTATGAAGAAAATTTATTTAAAATACAATGGAAAAATACTTTTAAAGGAAAAAAAAACTTTTAAATTTGACCGAACAATTATTTTAGAACGTGGAGATATTTCTTTCTGAAGAAATATTGGAAATATTTTAAAATTGGAATTTTTCCTAGAAAATATAAGATCATTTGCAAGTATGTGACTTATATCCTATTTTAAAAAAATATTACAAGTTAGTCATTAAGGTATGCGGGTCATACAAAAGTTTATTTAAATTATTTGGGAAAATAATTTAAGTTATTTGAAAATATTGGGAGAAGTATTGGTTGTATCAGAAGATATTAAACCTCAGTAAATATGGAAAAGTTACAAGAATTTGGAAAATTATCTTGACGAAGAGTATTTAAAATTAGATATTTATCTAACAGTACCTGTTGAAAGATTTAAAGTTTTGGAGATAAGAAAAATATTAATTATATTAGTGTAAGTCTTATAGAATAAAAGTAAACGTACCATATTTAACTTGAACTGTCAGTTTGGATTATATATTACAATGTTAAGAACCGGAGCATGCATGATTATTGACGTCAAAAGTGTGTATTAATGTTTTTTTACCAGGAGAAAAGATACTTCCTGTAATGAACTTATTATCAAGAAAAGAACATTTCATCATAAGAAATTCTAATAAAATTATTGTAAATATGGTTTTAAAATTAATTTTTTACTAACAAAATTATAGTAATATTTATTCATAGTATAAATATAGTGTAGAAACAGAAAACATTAAATTATTTACTAACTTAGTAATTAAATTTTATTGTAAAAAAAAAAATCTTTAACTTAGTATATTTTAAAGTGTGATAATGTGGAATAAACGATAATAAAATGTTTATTTAGATCGTACTCCAGATGACATCACTAAGTAATTGCCAACAGAAATTACTTATGGTAATAATGTAAATTATTAATAGTTTTAAAATGTGTTTGTTATTTTGTACGGATGGATGCATATATAAAACACACACCTACACATAATTTATCATTTGTTTAGTTATTTAAGAATATGCATAATTTTAATGATATCGTAAAGATATTTAAACATAAAAGAAATATAAGTATATGATTCTATTAAAACTGAATTGGATGTTTTGTTGAATAATTTAAAGTGTTAAAAATATGACACTGATTCTGATTGTTTGTGCTAAAGTTTGAGAACTATTAAAGAATGAAATAATCTTGTCTTATTAGTTAGTTAGACTGTTATTCTAAAAATGAATTTATTTGTTATTATAGAAATGAGAAGATGAATTTAGCGATGTAAATTGGTGAATTTTAAATGCTAATATCTTAGTATTAGGTTATATAAGACCAGGATAATATTGTATGTAGGGTTTATTTATATGGGAAGAAGAATATACTATATTGATGTTTATACAAGTATAGCTAACATAGCCCTATATCTTGTGTATATTCATGGCAGTGTTTATTTTTCTATGTGTTAAAGCTTAATGTGCCATAGTGCTGAATGAATAGCCTGGACATTATACTTGGTAGAAGAGGTTATTAAACAAATAAGTTATACCTCAGTTCATGTACACTGTGCCCATGATGGTTAGTTGATAAAGGTGTTAAGTTGAAGTTATAGTTTACCCCATATGCCTACTAGTTTATGTGTTATTGAAATTTATTGGATTACATTGTAAAAGATGGTTGTTTTAAAATTGGAAATAATAAATAAGTTTGGAAATAGAGAATTGTTAAATTGGATAAGATAAGTTATGTTGCTTAGAGTAAAATAAGTGTAAAAAATTATAAGAACATAATTTCATCAGTGAAAGAATCATAAAACTTTTATAGTTAAAAATAATATTTATTTATTTTTTATAAAATAAATAGTTGATAATTTAAAAGAATTTATAATGATATTACTTAATTATTAAGAATTTTTTAAAAAGACATACTTATAATGCATATTTTTATTTATGATTAAAGGTAATAGACTGAATCGTGTTGAATGAATGAAAGTAGTCATAAGTTTTACAAAAATAATTTTATAACAACACACTAATACATACATGATATTTAAAGTTTAAAGTAATAATTAGTAAGTAGCTTAGTTTGATGGTATGCTATGAATTAAGGTTGTTCACATGAATATTATTGAAAAATGACTATACAGAATAATAAATAATTTTTAAAAACTAAATAACAAGGATAAGTTCATAGTAAAAGTATTACCTATATTTTTTAAAACCTATAAAGTAATAATATCGAATAACTGTAATAAAAAAGTTATATAATGATATTTAAAAAAAAAAAAAGAAATATTTTATTTAAGAAATGTTCTGTATCTTATGTTTTAAGTCATTTGATTTGTCTTGAAAAAATACCTGAATACGAATAAATAGAATTCTATCAAAATGTAAATAATGTAAATAATTTTATTGTTAAGTTTGTTAATAAAATTGTTAAATTGTTTTATAAGTCTTGGTGTTGACTCAATTTCTTCACATCACAATTACATAATCACAGATAATTATAATGAAGACATAATATTTGCACATCATAAATAAAATTTTTATTTAAGAGTTATACTATTTTATTGATATATTTTATTTAAGAAGTTTTACTTATTGTATTGTTATGATGGTCATGGAATAATTACCAAAGATTTACATTAAATTATCTTAGTAATGATTGCCACATATTCTCAGATTGTAATATCATACTAAATATATTATCTAAGATGCCATATGGATAATAGAAAATTACATTACATTTGATTATGTGATATCTAAGAACAACATTATAAGTAAAAAAGATAGGAGAGTGAATTATAGATTAAAGATTAGTATTACTATTTGTTATTATTAATATTATTAAATTGTAGTTAGGAATGATATTAAATCCCTTATCATACTTGATTACAAAAGTTATAATTAATTTATCATTATTTTAAGAGAACCTGAGATAATTTGAGTTAAATTAGTTTTGAGAAAGATATTTAAATTAATTTGTTAAAGGTAATTTACTTAATTAGTTTTGATTAAAGACGTAAGAGTACTATAAATGTAGTATTTAAGTAATAGGAATAAGGATAGTATTCTTATGCCATTAAGGTGATATCCAGTGGGAGATTATCTTAATGTATTCGCTCTACCACTTGTAAACTCACTTCATAGTCTCATGATTTGATTAGATATTCATTTATTTCATTTTATAAACCAGAACTATATTATTATTTATTAAATTAAGTTAATTTAATCATTGATATTCTTAAAAATATAGTTATTGTTAATTTAAATACATTTTAGATAAACATAGTTATTTATCTGAGCTAGATCAAGTGATTATAATTGTATATTTCCTGGAGGTGAGGGTACAATATATATATATATATATATATATATATATATATAAGGAGCCTGCTAATAGCTCTAAACAAGCTTATTTATTTTACTTTTTTATGATAGATGCTGCAAGAGAAAATACCTGAAGCCTTTATCTATAATGGGCCCCAACCCCAGACTAGTTCACAGCTATGGCTCTTGTCACTAAGGAGCTAAAATATTAGATTCAAAATACAAACTCAAGCCAAGCATTACCTAATTATTAAATATTAAAAAAAAGATCTAAGTTTTCAGACACCTACATGTCCTCAAATTCAGCTCTTTAAGTAAAAGAACTATGTGGGCCTGAACTCAATTCAGTGATCCCATATATTAGTAGGCTTAGCAATTTAATATAGCCAAAGCCCTAATAGCAAAATTATAATATTAGTAAAAATCAATCACCTGTCATATAACTTGCATTAGAAGTATTTAATAATTAGATACATGCTTGGCTTGACCTTGTATTTTGAATCTAATGTTCTAGCTCCTCATTGACAAGAGCCATAGCTTGTAACCAGTCTGGGAATGGGGACCATCATAGATAATTGCTTTCAGTATTTTCTCTTGCAGCATTTATCATAAAAAATAAAATAAATAAGCTTGTTTAAAACTATTAGCAGACTCTTTACATATTACATATTGGTAATGCAAGCTGTATAGGTCATGTGACAGGTGACTGATTATATATATATATATATATATATATATATATATATATATATATATATATATATATATATATATATATATATATATATATATATATATAATGAAGATCAGATCATTAAAAAAATGTTTTTAGTAGGCATTGTTTGCAAGGCTAAAAGCTTTTACACTATTTTACAAAAAGAAAAAATTGTTCACAGCAAAAAAAAAAAAAAAATGAACAGACATCAAAGTAAGGTAGAAGCATAAAAAAAGTTTTAGAAAAACCTGGAAATTGCTGAAAGCCAAAAAAATTCCTTGCATAAATTGTAAAAGTTAATACAGAGACAGACTACCCAACAACATTTATTTTATGGTATAAAATTTTTGATTACTTTTTTTTTTTTGTTAATAACTTAATAAGAGTTTTCTTGATTCTTTTTTTCTAAGTTGAGTTTGAGGGCCCTGAAATTTTTATTATTTAGTGCCCTCACTTGGTTTGATCTGCCTTCATGCTTACAAAGTAAATAACTGTAAAATATTATAATATTTTAAATCAAAAAAGAGGTTAGTAAAATTTTGCAAGAATAATTTATAAAAATTGTATATTGTTTTACTATGGTAAATATCTATAAAATGAAATAAAAGTATAATTATCCTATTTATTTATTACATATTTATTATATTGTATAGTGTTCAAGTAAAATTGAAAAATATACCTTTTTTTTCTAAAAAAGAAAAAAAAAACTTTTGTCAGATAGTACAAGTTTCTTCTTCTAAAACTGGAAACAAAATGAAAATTATTTTCATATTGTCCAACATTAGAAAAAGTGTACAAATCAATATTGTGCTCTGTTTACAGCTGTTACCTAAAGAAAATTACTAAAAAAAACAAAAGACAAAATTCAACAGTGCATTCATTCTTACATTTCAGATTTTCAATTTGCCAAAAAAGGACAGTCAACTATGGGAGCAGCACAGTACTTTCTTTTACTTGTTGAGCATGTTCAGCATTATAACGAAGCTAAACATGTTGTTTTCAGCTTGACTTCTCTTCTGCTTTTGACTTTGTAATTCCTTTTGTTTTATTTAGAACATTGCCTATCCCTACATCAGAATCATTGTAAATCTTTTTCTTAATAGGTCAATTTTCACATAGCTTAATGGAAAGCTCTCTGAAGGTTTTCAACCTCATATGTCAGTTCCTCAGGGATCTCCTCTTGATATGCTATGCTTCATTACATATAATAATCCTTTACTCATGCAGATTCAGACTCATCTACCTGAAGTTTATGTTCCTGCTCTTAAACAAACTATTCATCACATCTCATATGTTGATGATGTTTCAATTTTTCTTCCAAATAAAAGTTTTCTTTCAGTTCTATTATATATCTAATCTTATGATTAATGCTACTATGTCTGCAATGTGGACTATAAAATCAGGCTCATAAATCACTTCAATTTTGCAGCAAAACCACAGTTTTTTCTTGGCTTTTCAATTGTTCTTTTGCATTCACACATGACAAGACAGGTTCAAAATATTATTTTCGAGAAAACTAAGAAAATAGTCACATCCTTGATCAATATTAATATATCTCTTCCAGGAAAATTCTCGCTACTTAACTCACTTGTTTATTCAAGACTTTGATATATTTTTCTATAATCAAGCCAACTAAATGCTTTGAAAGGAACATGAACTCATTATGGGCTAAGCTTTTATGGAAAGGTAAAATAGTTCCCATTAGTATTGCAAAAGTACAAATGTCAAAGACACTTAATGGACTTGGATTACATTCTGTATCGACCTTATACCTTCAGAAAACAATTTCATTTTTTCATTACATCTCTCAAAAAATTCCTCAAATGTTTCTTCCTATAATCTTTGACCCCACTGATACCCCTCTTCCAATGGAAAGTTATTGGGTGTGGGAGTTGCACAAGCTTCTATATAAAATGTTACTTGGTGTTCAAATTCCAATTGATGTTAGATTAACCTTCAGGGATGTTTACAAATTAAAGTTCCTGAATATCAACTTGCTTCCAATTTCTTTGGGTGTTTCAAATGTAGCTTTATTTAAAAAAGCTAAACCACTTTTAATTGAACCTAAGAATATTGATTTTATTATCAAACTTTATCTTCTCTTCCTACATCTTTTTTCCTTATTACCTCAAGAAGCTTTTGCAATATTTGATCATGTTGTCAACTGTGTGGGTTATATGATGAGACAATTTCACATATACTCTACGTTTGTCCCACATTAAAATCAATTAGCGATTTTATTGTATCTAATGTCTCTTTAGACTTCAGGGATACTTTATCAATCTTGAATGCACTAAAACTTGGTTCCTTTACTGCTATTAGATTGTCTATTTTTTTCATTCTCCACTTGGCTAACAAGATGTAAATTAATTTTTGGACATCCACATAATTAGGCTGTTTTAATTAATTTTATTCATCAAGCAAATGTCAGACATTCAAAGCTTTCTCCACCTTTATTCATATGGACACATGAGTTAAGATTGCTTTCCCATCTTAACAATTCTTCTATTTCAAAATTTAGTACTTAACAATTTTGATTTTTTTCATAAATATTACTAAATACTTTTTTTCACTTATTTACTTATTGTATACATGATTTTTCCTATTTGTAAGCATTTTGATTAATAAATTTATTTAAAAAAAAAAAACAACCAAAAGTACTATAATTGTGAAAGTCTGTGCTCATATACTCTATATATTATATAATTATATTAGTGAATACTTTTTTAAAGCTATTAGGTTCTGGACAAATATTAGGCAGCAAAGTACTGTTGAACTTCTACACTACCATTAGAAAAAAAGACAGTTAATTTATGTATTTAGTCAAATCGTTTTTGAGAGAAGTAAAATCTGTGACATTGGTTTCTGACATTAAAGTGAATATAATCAGTGTGTTTACATATATCGATAGGCATTTTTTATCTTTGGCTAAATCAGACATGGGTAACCTTTCCTAGTTCAGGGGCCAAATTATCTTTCTGTCTTCGAGTCAAGGGCCAGACCAAATAATTAAATAGTACAATATAATAGTGAATGATAAAGAGTTACATAAATTTCATAATAATGATGTAACAATTTAATGTGAGGATTAGCCTTGTACTTCAACAATGAAACTATCAATGTTGATGGGAATACTGCTTAAGAATAATCACATAGAATTTTTAAGGTTTTTGTCAGTTATTCTTGTCCGAATTTTTGATTTATTAAATTCCATTCTAGAAAAAAACTGTTTACACATATATGTGCTGCCAAAAAAAAAAAAATTCTTTTTGAAAAGGCACTACATTTCTATATTTTTCTTTCACCAAATGTTTATAAAAATCCATCAAAGCAATGTTGTTAAACTGTAATTTTAGCACTAAATCTGCTTGAACCTCAGTAAGTTCCATCTGCAAATTTTCTGGCACATTATTTATATCAGTATCCATCAGATGAGAAAATATAGAGAATATGGAGTCTTTATTTTGGAAGTCAGTGAACCTTGTATCAAATTGCTCTATTAATGTCTTTAGTTGATTTCCATGACAAATTATAAGGGATATTTTTATGAGTTGCTAGAATAAGAAAATGGTAACAATTTTTAGTTCTTATCTGACTTTCCAACAATTTTACTTTATTACAAAAAGCACTGGCATGTCCATACAGTTCATAAATCAATTGTCCTGGTTTTTGCAATTTAAAATTTTTATTTAGCTATCCAGTGACATCTACAAGGAATGCTAAATCAAATACCCACTCACCATCTCTTACTTTGTTAATTGTTTTTCCTTTTATGTCCATAAAATCTGCTGTCTTGTCTCAGATCATAAATCATTTTAACCTTTTACCTTTACTCAACCACCTCACATCACTATGAGACACATTTTCATAATCTGAAAATAAGTCTGCCAAATATTCCTTAAATTGCAGTGATTAAGTACATGTGACTTAATAAAGTTAATACTGACTACTACAACTTCCATAACATTTTTAAATTTAATTGATTTTGCACACATATTTTGTTAGTGGATAATGCAATAAAAATTTGTTAAATTTTTCAGATGGATCTGTAATTTTGTTACTTTTTCATGAACTATTCCAATAAATCCCTTCCATGCACCAACCATTGCAGGAGCTCCATCAGTGCATATGCCAGATAGTTAACTCCATTTAAGCCCAAATATCTTGAAGACTGTTTTGACTTCCTCAAATATATCTTCACCAGTAATTGTCTGTTTTAGTGCCAAAGTAAAATCCTTTTGTGATATTAAATCCACATCAACTCCCTGAATAAATATTGCTAATTGTGTTGTATCAGAGGCATCAGTGCTGTCATCCAAAGCAATTGAAAATGCTTTGAATCTAGCAATCTTCTCTTTTAAACTTTTGTGGATATCATCAGCCATGATTTTTATCCACCGGACAGCAGTACATCTCAACAAACTAATATTCTCAAAATCTTTTTTCTTTTCAGGACATATTATACTTGCAACATTCAACAGACATTATTTGATCTCCTTCACCAAATGATTTAGAATGCTTAGCAAATTTTTTATTTACCACAAAGCTGGCTTTCACAATTCTTCCATGCTGCATTTATTACTTGGTGAACATTTTCTGCTGGGTATCCAAGTTCTTCAATTTCTCCATTTCATCTTTTCATACTTGTCCATCAATTTTTGGTGATCTGCATGTTTTGAAGTAAAGTGTTTCTTCAAGTTGTATTCTTTGTTGACTGATATGGATTCATTGCACAACAAACATATAGGCAAACCTTTATTCAGAATAAAATAGTACTTGTCTGTCCAGCTGTCTTGAAATTGATGATCCTCTGTATCTAGTTAATCCCTAACATTGTTCTAAATTTCAAACTATATATTCAGAACTGTCAAACAAAGCTGTTTTTAACACTGCAGATACTGAACAGAAAACAATGTAAATGCAGGCACTTAACAAGACACAAACCCAATGTAAATATTAAAATAAAATAAAAACTGATTTTTACACTCCAGATACAACACAATATAAATGCAAGCACTGAACAAGGCACAACCCCAATGCAAGTATCAAAATGACACATTGTAATATGTTCACACACTGCTAGTCAAAATGGGAAAGAGATCTTGATGAGAAAAAACAAATGCATTTTGCAGTGTCATATGATGTCAGCTTAACTATTCAAAATATTAATTCTGAGAGAAGCTAAATAAGACAAAAAAAGGGATTTTCAGTAATTGCTAATGTTTATAACATAATATTTTTATAAAACATTTATTATTAAACCAAAAAGTACATTACTAATAAGGAATTGTCTTTGAAAATATTTTCTTTTAATAAAGATTGTTCATAGGAAATATATGAAAAAGCAGAAATTGCCATTGCTGGTTTTACAAAAATTGCTTTTGCAAAAACAATAGAGAATATTTTTTTAGTAACAGTAAATAATTTATTAACTTTTATAATTTCTTTTGTTTCTTTGATGATAATTAATTGTGAATGTATCATTTTTTAATGTTATAAATTTCTAATAATTCATTCTGTGCCACAACATTTTAACTTGGTTCCTAAATTTTCAAAGATTACACAAATACGGCAATCACCAAATATATTTTTTAAAAGGTAATCTTACGTGAATTTATTTCAGCCAAATGTGCACTGAATTAAATTCCTAAACCAGATTAAACAAGGACACTCAAATATGACATTTAATATATTTTATTGTATTCACTTTCAATTAAAAAAAAAGCATATTCTCTTTTCCTATAGCATTTCCAACTGACTCAAATCTTTTTTAAATATATAAAGAGCAAATATAAGCTTAAATTAAATACAAACATTATCTTTTTTTTAAAAAAAATACAGAACAAATTATTTAACTAATATTCTTTTTATTGATCTTTCAAGATCGAGCAGTTAACATTATTAGGAAAAATGTAATCTGATTCACACATGAAATATAATAAAATGTATATAAAAAAACATATTTAAAGCATATGAGTTTAAACTCCTCTCCCTTTGTTTTAACTCATTTAACATAATAGAATAAAATTACCAGCAATAATCCTACACTCTATTGTTGAAACATTTAAGACACTTAATAGTATATATCTATTTCTATTATACAAAATGGAAAGTTCACTCAGTAAAAGTTTATAGCTACCCTGATCAATCAGTGATGGTCCTTTGGGAGAAGTATTTCATCCTATGCTTGCCGGGGTTTGCCAGTCACTAACTTCAGAAAATTCCAATTAATCTCAAACAAAAGATAATCCCATCATTTATAGTTGTTTTTTTTTTTTTTTTTTTTTTTGCAATGTTACTTATCATCCTGAGGAAACATTCCAAACTGATGGGAGGAATAGATAGCACATAAATGCCTCCACTATCAAAGTCTCAACAATAGAGCTAATTGCAGAAAATTCTATACTGTACTTTCTTTCTCCTTCTATCTTTAAGAATTTCTAAGAATTAGAAATAAAATAAAAGAGAAACTTTTATATATATAAAAAAAAACCTGCAAGATCTTATGTTTTGTTTTTCCCCTTCTTTTTTTTTTTTAATCTCGATTTAATTGATATCAAAACTTTTAAAATTCCCTTTAAAAAAAAAAGAAGTTTTATTATTTATTTTTAGTATAGTTTTATTATAAAATAATATATACGTGATTTTAATTATATATATGCGTATATTCCTATGAGTGGCTGCAGAAAAAAGTTTGCTATTAACTGAAAGGAGACCCTTTGATTCCTCTTGGAGGCCTTAAAGGAACCAAGCAGGGCAAATTCCTAATGTCCACTCCATACGTTCTTGTCGTTGCAGCTGTTATTACTATGTGATTATTCATATAGTATACGAACATGGATGGGCTGCTCACCAACACGCATTAGCCAGTGTGGTAAGTTTATTGGCTTTTTACCTCTGAGTTTAAGATCAAGAAACACCATGGTCTTTCTTCTCAGTGCCTGATAAGGCAGAATGAATGTTTGTGTAAATGATAAATATTTTTCCAATACATATATACAATTATGACAGACAAAAATAAAGCATGGCCCTTATTCCCAGGAGGCTGTAAAGTCACCAACCAAGGCAGCGGTTGGTGGCCGAAGGCGGAGGGTGCTAAGAATCCCCTGATTGTGGACCCAGGCTGCCATTTGATGATGACTTTTTATTTAGGTACTTACAACTGCAGATCACTTTCAAGTGAAGGAAGATTGCAAGAATTAGAAGAAGAACTGTCTTATATTAAATGGGACATTATTGGACTTTGTGAAGTTAGAAGAAAAGGAGAAGAAACAATTGATTTAAAAAGTGGACATATACTCTATTATAAAGGCACACATATTGGAAATACAAGTGGAGTAGGATTCATTATAAATAAAAAGTGGAAGAACAATATTGTGGAGATTGATGGTGTATCGGACAGAGTGGCAAGATTAGTTATACAACTTAATAGCAGATACCAAATGCAGATAATTCAGGTTTATGCCCCAACAAGTTCTCATAGTGATGAAGTAGTAGAAGATTTTTATATGGATGTACAAAAGGCTTTTGATCAGAGTAAACAACATTTTAAAATTGTTATGGGAGACTTTAATGCTAGAATTGGTAGACAAATGAAAGATGAAATTGCTGTAGGTAATTTTGGTTATGGTAATAGAAATGAGAGAGGACATAGACTTGTGGAGTTTGCAGAAAAAGAAAAACTTTATATTATGAATTCATTTTTTGAGAAAAATGTTAAAAGGAAATGGACATGGAAGCATCCAAATGAAGGTACAGCAGAATTGGATTATATTTTGACTAACAGAAAATACATATTTCAAGATTGTAATGTTCTTAATAAATTTAACACAGGAAGTGATCATCGATTAGTAAGGTGTAAGTTACGTGTTAATGTAAAACTAGAGAGACAAAAATTATTAAGAAAAACAATATTTACAGTTGATATTCCTAATCTTCAGAAACATTCTAATGAATTTAAATTAGAACTTACAAATAGGTTTCAAGTGTTAGGAGATTTTGAACATGATTCAGATTTGAATGAAATTAATATGAAAATAACTGATACACTTTTAAAAACTGCAACAAACATAGCTGGTAGAAAAAAGCAGCAATTGACTAATAAAATTTCTACTGAGACTAGAGAATTTATGAAGAAAAGAAGGAATATGAAGATATACAAAAATGATGTATTAAAAAGAATTGAATATCTCGAATTTTGTAAAATGGTACGGAAAAGAGTTGAAAATGATATAAGAAAGTATAACTGTGAAATAGCAAGGAAAGCTGTAGAAGAAAATAAAAGTCTCAAAAATGTTAAACAACATTTTGGTATTGGTAGGAAATTTATATCTGCAATAAGAAAAAAAGATGGAATTATTACTAAAAAGAGAGATGGCATCATGAAATTGTTAGAAGATTTTTATCAAGAATTATATAGTAATAAAGAACAAGTACCTCCTATATCTATTACATCTTCCGAATTGCCCAGAATTTTAAATGAAGAAGTGAGACATGCAATTAAGTGTATGAAGAAAGGAAAGGCTCCAGGAAATGATGGAATTATAATTGATATATTAAAAGAAGCAGGTGAAGAAATAGAAACAATTTTAGCAAAGTTATATACCAAATGTCTAAATGATAAAGATGTACCGGAAGATTGGAAGAATGCAGTAATAATATTAATATTTAAAAAAGGTGATAAAGAAGATATTAGAAATTACAGACCTATCAGCCTTTTATCAGTTTTATATAAAATTTTTACCAAGATAATTACAACTCGTCTACAGAGAACTTTGGATTTCCACCAACCAAGAGAACAAGCTGGATTTAAAAGTGGTTTTAGTACAATAGATCATATCCAGGTATTGAGAGAAGTCATAGAAAGGACAAACGAATATGAGTTGTCATTATGTTTTGGATTTGTAGATTATGAAAAGGCATTCGATTCTATACACATTTCTTCAGTGATTAAAGCATTGGATCATCAAGGTATAGATCCAGGATATTGTCATATTTTAAAGAATATTTATAAAAATGCAACAGCAACAATTAGATTACATAATGATACTGGAAAAATCAACATTGAGAAAGGTGTAAGACAAGGTGACTCCATATCTCCAAAACTCTTTACAGCAGTGCTGCAAGAAGTATTTTGTGGATTAAAATGGGAAACTAAAGGAGTGAAAGTAAATGGAGAGTATTTAAGTCATTTAGATTTCGCAGATGATGTAGTTGTTTTTGCAAATAATGCTTCAGAGCTGCAGGAAATGTTGCAGGAGTTAGCAGATGAAAGTAGAAAAGTAGGACTAAAGATAAATGTTAAAAAGACTAAAGTAATGTTTAATCGATTTGCTCAAAATATGAAAATAAAGATTGATTATGAAGAATTAGAAGAAGTTAACAGTT
Organism: Epiperipatus broadwayi; assembly: GCA_028023455.1. Taxonomy (NCBI): domain Eukaryota; kingdom Metazoa; phylum Onychophora; class Udeonychophora; order Euonychophora; family Peripatidae; genus Epiperipatus; species Epiperipatus broadwayi. Next base: position 1,081,998 of record JAQFVV010012622.1, on the reverse strand, counting down.
ACAAATACCTTGGTCAGATTATTAATACAGATGGAAACATAATGGATGAAATTAATCATAGAATTAAACTTGGTTGGAGTGCTTTTGGTAGAAATAACTTGATACTAAAAGGAAATATGCCTATGTGTTTGAAAAGGATGGTTTTTAACAAATGTGTTTTACCAGTTCTTACTTATGGATCTGAGACTTGGACACTTAATAGAAGAGCAATACAGAGACTTCAGACCACTCAAAGGAGTATGGAGAGATGTATGTTGGGAGTAACAAGAAGAGATCGAAAACGCAATGTATGGGTAAGACAACAAACAGGTGTTACTGACCTTCATGAAAAAATTAAAAGATTGAAATGGAGTTGGGCTGAACATATTGCTAGAAGAGATGATAATAGATGGACAATTGAAATTTTAAACTGGATTCCAAGAGATTGTAAAAGACCCAGAAAGAGACCACACGTGAGATGGATGGATGAAATAAAAAAATGTGCAGGGGTGTTGTAAAGAAGAGAAGCTAAAGATCGGAGAAGATGGATTAAACTTGGAGAGACCTTCATCCTGCAGTGGATTGATAATGGTTGATGATGATGATGATGATATTCCTATGAGTATGAGCCGGCAGAAAAATACCAGCTCTATTCTAATCTTTTCAATACGTTCCATGCAGCTAATTAAGACGTGCCTTTTTGGTATTGCCAATAACTTCGTTTTCACATTTATTTTCATTATTTTAAAATATTAATAATTTTAGTTTTTAAATTTTAATCATTAAAAGACTTAAATAAAGATATAAAATATAAATTTATTAAACAACATAATTATTTAATTGCACAAAAAGTAAAAATCAAACGTAACGCTCGCTAGACTATATTCAAAAATTTGACAGTCGTAATCAAACATGGCTGAAATAGAATAGTGATGGGTCGGATTAAAAGTCGTAAAGGGCCGGAGGTTGCCCATATGTGGGCTAAACAAAGAAAAAAGTGAATGCAAAAACTTGGCTTTAGTCTTATTATTTCTATTTTATTACAAAAGATATTTGGATGCCTTCTTGTGTTTGTATATATGTAGATGTGCATCTGATACACCATAGTGAAAATAGTGTAAATGTACTTGCTCTAATAATGTGTGAAAAGTTACCTTTTGCATAGGATTGAATTAGTATTTTATAGTACATTTTCTATTTTTGAATAAATTGGGAATTCCAGCCTGAATATAATCTAATGTAGGATAAGAAAAAAATATATGTAACTGAGTTTCTGTTTCTCTTTCACAAAGTCTGAACACATCATCAATGTTAATGCAGTTTCTTTTATAATGAAAGAAATTTAGCATCGGTAATGCTTCCATGTTTAGTTTAAGTAGGAAGTCATAGTGTTTTGATTCTAGTGACCAATATTTAAATTTTTTGAATTGTTTCTTATTTATATTTAAATAAAGTTTATTATTGTCATTTTAAGACTGAAGATAGATTAGTATGTATATTTCCTAATACCTATAATTAATTTTTCTTGTCCAGATGACTGACCTTGTAATATTTAGCAATATAATGTGAAGTGTTCAAAAATCCAGTAATTGATGTTGGTTTGTCTGTTATTGTGATTTAATGGATTATTTCAAGATATCAAAATATCTTTATGCATGAAGTTATTAAATTGATATTTTTTCTGAATTTGAAATATTTTTATTGTGTGCAATCCTAATCCATTTTGCAATTGGGGATTTTGAATTCATTTAATTGATATTGTAGACATCCCCCCCCACACAATACTTTTTTACATAGGCTATCAATTTTTAATGTGAAGGCTTTGCTATATATATATATATATATTGAGGTGTAGTGTGAAACTCTGGACATCACCAAAAGGTTAAAAAATGTCACTTCTGCGTATAGTGACATGTAAAATTTTGAGAGAGATTTGATTATTGTTTCAGGTTTATTGATTATCTTTCTTTCGATTTGTAAGTGCATTTCCATGTTGCTTAAAAAAAGGAAAACCCAAAAGTGAGCTCTGTATCCTTCATGATAGCTTCCTATATGTATTGATTGTGCACTTGATTTTTCCATATTGAATTCAAATTTATATATTTTTGTATAATTTTGGAGAATTTTTATTAATTTTGGAATTTGTTTTTTCAATGTTAGAAACACAGCTACATCGTCCATATATGATAGACATGGAATATTTGTTTTTAATTCTGATATGAATATTTCTGCAAAATCGTTTTTTTTTTTTTGTTGCTTTCATCAATAGATTGATGTGTAATATGAATAGTAGGGCACTTAATGGAAACCCTTGTTGAATTAAAACAAAATGGGTTAAAAGATGGTGAATATTTTCCATTGAGGCTGTGTATTTTCCTGCTCAGAAGGAAATTTGTAATCAAATATATTAGTGAAGTTTGTATTAATATTTTTATTAGTTCATCAATTAATAGATCAATTGGTACTATATCAAATGCAGATTTTATGTTAGTTTCATTACAACTGGACCATATTTCTGATTAATTCTCATTGAAACAATTACTGTTTTAAACAGAAATGTTGCTTGACCTGTTGAAGAGCTCTTTCTGGCGAACCACAATCTTGAGAATTGTGACAATATATAAGGATGACTTTTTTTCCTTGATCACTGACTCTAATATCATAACGCCAAGTGGACTCATTAATATTTATCAGAAATTTGTAAGTGTGGATATGTTTTCCTGTTTTTTTATAAATGGCACCAAAGATTTGGATAGAATCTTTGAATATTATATATTTGTTTTATTAAAAAAATTTGCTAAGTATTTTGAGGGCAAATTTGCTTAAATGTTTATATGCAAACATGGGTATACCATGTATCCCTGAATGACATCATTTTGTTACTGTTGCAAGCCTTTCAACAATTTCTTCAGACGTAAATTTTAAATTATCTTCTGGTACTTTCAAGAAGTCACGTTTGAGAATAAATTTGAATTCCTTTTGTAATATTGTTTTAAAGTTTAATAATAGTGGTTGCATCATATTGTTGCCTGTAATGATTTCATTATTCATATTTATTGTTGTGGGAGCTGTATTTTCTGGTGTGTGACTTAGTTCCTATCTAATATATAGTCTTGGCCAGGTATGGGGAGGATTAAAGTATATATTCTTTTTATTGCTATATATTCTCTCAGTGTTTCACATGCTTCTTATATGCTCTTTTTATTGGCATTACATTTTTGCATCTTTCTGCTGTAGTAGAGCTGTACACAATTCTTTTATTAATGTCATCTGCAAGAGTAAGGACATTGGACGGTTCCAGATGATTTCTTGTTACACTGTCTATTGTACAAGACAAGATATTTACAAATGTTATCCAGGTTTGAATTGGATCCATTTCAATGACTTTTATTTTAAAAAAAAATATTGTATATATTTCTGAAAATAGATGCTCAGTTGTGTTACTGAGCAGAAATACTCTAATGGTTTTACTGGTTGTTATTAATGATTTGTGTATAAGATCATTTTTAAGAGTTACTATGATTGCAGCATGATCTAAAAAATATGCGTTTATCAATGATAAGTTTGTCATATTAAGCAGTACTGGTGAGTAAAACATCAGATCAATCATTGATGAATATCTGTCATTATTAAATGACACAGAGGTCTGTGGCAGAAACCCTTTTACTGTGATAAGTGGAAAAATCAGTGTGTAACCTTTATAAATTTGTTATATGTCATGTTGAAGTCCCCAATTAGTATTATGGGATCAGTTGAGGATGCAAATTTGGCATTTAATGTAAAAATTAATATATTGATTATTTTATGATCTGGTGAGCTGTAAACAATTTTAATATTTTAAAAATTATGGTATAATGTTACTATTAGCATATGTGCATCTATATTGTAACATTATTATCCAGCTCTAATTAAAATAGATCATTGGTTGCAGATGGTTGTGGGTTCATGTCCCAGCTGATGCTATGACATATGAAGAAAAAATATATTATTATTTATTATTAATATTTTTTGTTGACATAATCTATAAATAAATTGTAAATAGTAATGTAAATAAATATCAATGTAATTTTGTTGTATAGTAATTATTGCTTTTGCATTCATAGTTCATCCCAAATCACTAATCACCAAGTCATGTCTTTTTTATTCATTGCAGTCTAATAAAGATTTGTATTATTTGAAAGGTTAGAATTTTGATATTTTCATTATTGAAATCAAATGGTATATTTATCTGTAATCTTTGATATTAGGGGAATGGAATTACTTAAATGATGTGATGAAGGATAAATAACATCCATTACTCTTGTTAACATCCAATGTGTGATTTGTTCAGTTTAATCACTGAAGTTTATGTATGTATCAATTAATTAACAGAAAAGGCAAATATAATGAGTCTCATATCAATTAGATGACTGGTAATGTTATATTGTTCACAAAGTATATCATCTTAATATCATAGATAGATAAATGTCCAAACCATAATGTAAATTATAATGTATTCTTGTATGCTGGTGCATGAGCATATTAAGTAGCAGTAAAAAGAATGTTCTTGCTTAACTTAACTGTGCCTGGATTGAGATAGATTACCAGAATTATAATTATGAGATATAAAGATAAACATGAAAACATTTTATATGTTTTTTAGTAAATTTTTTATTCTTCAAGTTATCATGTAAATGACAGTAATACTGGGCAGATATTGGATCACTTTAAATATTGTAATCTTTGGCATGCATTCAATTTTGCTGTGGACTGCCAGGCAGGTTTCAATATATATATATAGTTTAGGATAATATTGCTCTATTAAAATGTTTTCCATGTCTCTTTTTTTCTTAATTATTTTATTTAATAAAAGCAGATGTGCTTTTTAACTTTTCCTATTTGATAATAAGATCAAGAATGCAAATCCTATAAAAGTCCTAAATACTAACTTAATTCTTAGAATTTACTTTTTTTCTAACGAAAAATAAAGATATCAAACAAATCTTTTTCTCTAGTCATTGGTAAGGAATCAGACTTACTTAAGCTTCAACTTAAAAGAGTTCACTTTACATATAAGTGTGTGCGTGTGTGTGTGGTTTGTTTTCTTTCATAAGTTAAATCATTAAAAAAACTACAAATACAAAGACTTATAAAAACGTTTTGAACAATATGCCAATAATCTGACGCCCTTTCCTAATTCTTTGTTCATTTAATAGCCTGAAAATACTTGCTAAATTTATTTGCTAAGGTTACGTAAAACAGATCGAGAGTTAATAATGCTTATTTACGAAACTGTCTAATATAATCTTTTATATCATTTTAGCTTCGAATCTTAAGTCGCGATCTCAAGGAATACAGTTTGAAAAAAAAAAAAAATCAATAGAAATCCAAAAACTGGATAGTTTTAAATTTGATACAAGCACAATTAAATGTCTGAAGCAAAATAACAGTTTTCCACTTTTTTAAGCCGACTTTCTTATATGATTAATGCCAAGCCTCAAAATACTGCATTATAATGAGTAAATAATTAACATTACGCACGTTAGAGCAACTAATCGAATTAAAACTGCAGCAACAAATTTATCATTATTTTTGTCCATTGTTAATCCACTGCAAGATAAGGTGTCTCCAAGGTTAATCCAGCTTTTTTAATTCTTAGCTTTTTTCCTACTTAACATGCCATCAAACTTTTTTACCTAAGCTATCTACCTCAAGTGTTATCTTGTTCTAGGTATTATAAATACATCTCTTGGGATCCAATTTATTATTTCAATTATCACCTATTGATAATCATTTTATCTAGAAATATATTTATGTCAACTTCATTTCATTTTATTATTGGATTCAATAATTTATGTAATAGGACGTTGTGCTTTTACTCATGCATTTTAAGTTCAATCTCTTCTTGTTACTCATTAAGTATGATTCTTCATATTTCTTTGAATTGTCTGAAATCTCTGTGTTGTTTTTCTGTTGAATATCCAATTTTCAGATCCATGAGTAAAGACAGATAAAACTCATTAATTAAAAAACTTTCTTTTTAAACACATAGGCACTCCTCAAGCTTAATTGTATGGTAAATTTTATCCATTATATTTCTATCTATGTTAATAATCTAATCAAGGTATTTTTGATTGGAAATTTGTTTTCATTCATGATTATCAAAATAAAACTAATACCAAAAAAATATAACTTCCGTTAGACTCTATGTCTGTTAAAGAAGAATATTCTCTTATAATAATATTCCAACAACTTCTATATTAAGGCAATCCACAGAGTGGAACTTTTAATTTGAATTGATTAAAAATAAAATCAAAAGGGTGCATATTTTTGGCATCTGGATTACAGTTTGTTGTTGACTATAATGACCACGCTGTTCAAATGAGTATCAACAGATATGACATGGAAAGAACTTGATTTAGCAAATGATATTCAACATAATCCAATGTTTTATTAGTCAATGTTGGCAGAAAAGTCTTCAGCCACTTTTAGCTTTAGTGTTATCATGTGGAGACTTCGAGCCAATTTAAATACTTTAATGCCAAAAATATATAACTTAAATACCTTATGTGGTTTAGCACAGTTGCTAAAACATCCAACATGGAAAATTAATTCTGGTCCTTGCATGTCTGATGCTAACATTTCTTATGAACTTGTGAGGATAGAGCCTTTAGCATTTTTGTTATTTCATTTAGTTTTATGTCTCTATACATTTTGCATTACTGGATCTTTAAAAAAACATATTTATATAGATTAAGCTTCATTATTTGATATTTTTATTATTTATTTATGTTAATTTTATAAGAATTATCAATATTTTTAAATAACCAGCATATCAATTTTTAGTCAATTTATTGATACTGAGTATATAGGCATAAAATAATTTTTTTTAAAAGGATTACAGTGAAACAGCATATGATCACCATTTTATGCTTTGACAAATAAAACAACAGAAAACTCTCCAGGCAGCTAGTGCAAGCTATAGAAAACAATGGATGCAAAAAAGATTTGTACATAAATGTCTATGTAGTGCTCATTCATTCAATATCCCCAGACCAATTTTTAGCACTGCACTATGCTGTGCTATCACACCCAAACTTCTTCAGTGATGAAACCCATAAGCTAGGAATTGGTCTTGATATATTAGCTGAGTAGGTATCAGATAAGGATTTCATACAATCTTTCTAACATTCATTGATCATTATGGCTTGCACTGGGTGGCATTACCATCTGCAGAGGTTTTTACTATTTATTTACATATTAATATTATTAAGCCTACAACTTTTATAAATATTCTAATCTTATCATATTAATAAATAAATCCCTTTTATCAATGATAGAATAATAGGTATTACATTTTGCTTGAGTAATCTCACAGTTTCTCCTGACCAACAGGCTTTCTCAATGAGTTCTTTTATTAGTTCACTTTAGTAATGTGCTTTAACAATATAATCAATGCATAAAGTTGAAAAAATATTATTATATATTAAGGAAAGAAACCATAAATAATGTCACTACATAATTTTAATACATTTTAGTGCAGTCTCATCTTTTCAAAGACAAACATTAAATCATTAAATGTAAAACATCCCTATCTTACCATGGATGCTCCAAAGTGCAGTCAATTGCCACTGTTAGATTTCCTGTTCATTATTAAAGTTTTATTATTAATAAATCATGTTTATTTTATTTTCTCTTTTGTATCACTATATTAGCAGCAAACCAACTTTACTCTTTAATATTGAAAATATGACCAATTATAGTTTTATGTTCTAAGATCCTTGTTTATTATAAGGAACTTTGACCTAAATTGACATTAAAAAATTGAAATAAATCTATTCCAGGATATAAGAATATTAGTAAGAATAAAAATCTGTTTACATAATTATCTGCATTGTTGAACAAGAAAAAAATTATATATTTCAACACTAAAGTGAAACAGATGTTTTGCAATGAGTATAATAGCAAGTACCAGATGATTGGAAAAATGCAGTATTAATATTAATATTTAAAAAAGATGATGAAGAATACATTATAAATTACAGACCTATCAGTCTTTTATCAGTTTTATACAAAATTTTTACTAAGATAATTACAACTCATCTACAGAAAACACTGGATTTCCACCAACCAAGAGAACAAGCTGGATTTAAAAGTGGTTTTAGTACAGTAGATCCTATCCAGGTATTGAGAGAAATTATAGAAAGGACAAATGAATATGAGTTGCCATTATGATTAGGATTAGGAAAAGGCATTTGATTCTATAAACATTTCTTCAGTGATTAAAGCATTGGATCATCAAGGTGTAGATCCAGGATATTATCATATTTTGAAGAATATTTATAAAAATGCAACAGCAACAATTAGATTACATAATGATAGTAGGAAAATCAACATTGAAAAGGGTGTAAGACAGGGTGACTCCATATCTCCAAAACTTTTTACAGCAGTGCTGCAAGAAATATTATGTGGATTAAAATGGGAAACTAAAGGAATGAAAGTAAATGGAGATTATTTAAGTCATTTAGATTTTGCAGATGATGTAGTTGTTTTTGAAAATAATGCTTTAGAACTACAGGAAATGTTGCAGGAGTTATCAGATAAAAGTAGGAAAGTAGGACTAAAGATAAACGTTAAAAAGATTAAAGTAATGTTTAATAGATTTTCTCAAAATATGAAAATAAAGATTGATTATGAAGAGTTAGAAGAAGTTAACAGTTACAAATACCTTGGTCAGATTATTAATACAGATTGAAATATAATGGATGAAATTAATCATAGAATAAAACTTGGTTGGGATGCTTTTGGTAGAAATAACTTGATACTAAAAGAAAATATGCCTATGTGTCTGAAAAGGAAGGTTTTTAATAAATGTGTTTTGCCAGTTCTTACTTATGAATCTGAGACTTGGACACTTAATAGAAGAGCAATACAGAGTCTTCAGATCACTCAAAGAAGTATGGAGACATGCATGTTGGGAATAACAAGAAGGGATCAAAAACACAATGTATGGGTAAGAGAACAAACAGGTGTTACTGACCTCATTGAAAAAATTAAAAGACTGAAGTGGAGTTGGGCTGGACATATTGTTAGAAGTGATGATAACAGATGAACAATTGAAATTTTAAACTGGATTCCAAGAGATTGTAAAAGACCCAGAATGAGACCACATGTGAGATGGGTGCATAAAATAAGAAAGTGTGCAGGGGTGATGTGGAGAAGAGAAGCTAAAAATAGGAAAATATGGCTTGAACTTGGAGAGACCTTCACCCTACAGTGGATTGATAATGATTGATGATGATAATAGTAAGAAAAAATAAATAAATGAAGCACTGAGCTTTAATAATGCAAACATGATAATGACAGGAAATCTAATAGTGTTCAGTTAATGGCATTTTGAAATATATGTAGTCAAAGTTACAAACAATTATTTTCTATTGTATGTTTAGCAGCATGATGTCTGTTTTTGGAACAGGAATATAAATCATTTTTGTAATATATCCATCTAAGTAATATTGCTATTACTTTATTAAATATTTTATCAAATAATTAAGTAACACATCATTATTATGTGTAAGCTTTAGAACTTTTCCAAAAGCTGTTAGTAGATTTACATTGTTTTTTTCAACGTGTTTATAAAATGCTATGTTTAAATTTTGTAGCTGTCTAATAATTTTTTTAATTTTAGTTTTGTAGTTTGTAAAATAATATTAAATAATTTCCAAGATATACTTTTATAAAAAATGTTTATGGAAATTAAGAACATACACACATATATTTCCAGGATATACATAATGGCATTTTAAGAACATACATATATACATGTGCCAGAGCCATTAGAAACTATTCAACATTTAGCCAATCACAATATAGTTAACAATCAAGAATTTCAAACTGTTTTCAGGGTATCCATCTTTTAGCAATAGAGGTGGAATCCCATCTCTATTAATGGTTTCATATATTTATATAGACACTAAATATTGCAACTTGACCACAGAAATTAAAAATATTGATAGAAAGAAGTTTAAATAAACCTCCTTGACAGGTAAATATAAGCGGTTATGAATGCAGTCTAATAAGTATTCAATTATAACATTACAAATTGCAATTATAAATTTCAAATTGCATCCAAAGTTTTACTTAAATAATAAGTTTAATAATGCTTATGGCTAAATGGGTTTGTAAGTAACCATTAGAAACCAGTCAACACTTAAACAATCTCAATATAGATAACAATCAAGAATTTCAAACTGTTGTCAAGGCAATCTCCTTTTAGCAATAGAGATGGAATCCCATCACCATTAATGGTCTCATTATATAAACACCTAAAGATTGCAAAACTTGTTGTCAGAGATTAAAATTATTGATAGAAAGAAGTTGTAATAAACCTCCTTTGTATTGGTGGTCGAGAGGTCAGCGCGACTGCTTTGCACTTGCAGGCAGTTGCCCGGGTTGCAGGTTCGCATCCCGGCCGATGCTATGACACTTAAAAAAACAGGTAAATATAACCTATTCTGAATGCAGACTAATAAGTAATCAACTATAACTTTACAAATGGCAATTATAATTTTCAAATTGCACCCAACATATTACATAAATAATGTGTAATAATGCTTAAGTCTAAATGGGCCTATAAATAACCATTACAAACCAGTCAACACTTGGATAATCCCAATATAGATAAAAATCAAAACTTTAACCTGTTGTCAAGGCAATCTATTTTTGTTAAAAGGAGGTTGCCTTGACAACAGTTTGAAATTCTTGTTTGTTATCTATATTGGGATATTCTAAAAATGCAAACCGTATATAATAATTAAAAAGTGGAATTATTTTGGAAAAAATAATAATACTTTGCCTGGTTTAACATAGTGATACAGTTGTCAGCTTTGAACTTTAAATCCCATGGATAAACTCTCTGGGTAACATTATGTTGCTTAAACTTTTTACAACTCCCAAATAATTAACCCTTTAATTATTATTATTAATAAAATGTCAATCAAATAGCATTCATTAAATTATAATAAGGTTATAGTTGGAATACAAAATGAAATTTAATTTTCCCTGAATTATTTAAAATCTCCTTTTCTTCATTACTTTTTAGATTTTGTTAATAAGTAATATTGAAAACGAAATTTCAAAATTGTCTGGAGATAATTTAAATTATATTTGCAATTTAAAGTGATAGAAATATTAACAAGTAACTATCGGCATTATTTTAATATAATCTGCATTACCTAATTAACATTTTATTAGAATTTATTCCAATGATTTTACAATTTTAATTCTCTGTATTGTAACAGTGTGATTTGGGGAAGTAGGTATGAGATCAGTATTTAGTTAAATTAAAAACATTTACCTCATATATATATATATATATAATACTAGAAATTTAATTTAATAGATAAATATTTTATTTACATTAGAAACTAGGAAGTAAGTCATGGAATTGTATATTAAAATAACATGAGTTTATAATAACTAATGATTGTCTATGTAAACTATGGGTGATGTTAAGCAAGGTATTTAGTTTGAATTAAAGGAAGGTGCATGTTTAGTTTAATTTTGCTGATAATAATTTAGTACTGAAATCATTAATTTATTATGATCTATATTAGGTGTCAAACCTAAATACATTGTCTTGGAATGTATTATTCAATAATTTTTATCCTTTTGTAATTTAAATCAGCTTCCTTTAATTGAATATGTAAATGTGATTGTGCACTTTATATAACTCTATAAATAAAATAATTTTTAGCACTTGTATAATAACATAAGTCAAATGATTTTTTTTCATGTGTCATAGTATCGGCCAGGAAGCGAACACACTAACTCAGGACAACTGCTTGTAAAGCAGCTGTGCTGACCTCTCGACCACCAACACTTGACAAGTCAAATAAAATTAAGAACAAAACTAGGAGAAATTACTGATACATTTAGCCTTCAACTAATCAATTTACTTGGTAAAGTGGTTAAATTGGTATAAGAATTTGTAGGTAGCCAAAATGAGATGACAGTATCACTAAAAATTTGATAGTAGTTCATTTAATAATCCAATATAATATATCCAACATTAGTTTTGTGCTTTGAATCTTTAATATATTTGTTAGGGAACTGGTGGCTGTGTAATTCACTTTTATTATACATATTAATATATCTGAAAGTAAACCTTAATAAATACTAATTTTTGTATTATCCAACAAGCTTGTTGAATTATAATTCCTTTTAATATCAGCTATAATATTCATCTATTTACTATGTTATTTGCAACATCACAATATAGTTGTTAGAATTGCAATTTTGGCATGATAAGTATGTTTCCAATGCATATAAAAAAACTATTACATCTGGAAGGTGGCATAAAGGCCTCACAAATAAAGGTCTGTATATTTGATACTCTATATTTTATTTTATCATCTAATGAATGTTTCCTTCGCTATCTGTTTACTATTAACTTGATTCTTTTTAATGAAATGGACATGCTTTACTTCTATATGTGTTCGACTATTTTGAGTGTTCAAACTCGAAATCGAATGAATATTTTGCTAAAAGCAAACATAAATTTATAATGCGCTAGAAGTCAAGTTTTTTTTTTTTTATAAGACACTTTTAATTCGAATCCATCGCCCTTAGGAAAGAGACGTTAACATATTTGTATCTTACAATCCATTTTTATCGTTTTTTTTTTCTAACATGTTTTATGAATACAAACATTTCAGCAAATTCACTCCGCTAATTAAAATTAAGTTTTTTCTATATAATTGATCGGTCCCTACATGTGTAGTCTCTCTCAAAATAATAATATCCTATCAGATTAACAAAAGAGTTTCCTATTTAATCTAACTTATTGATCTGTTATTTTACACAAAAAAGAATATATTTTTACAACTTCCTTTCTTGTTGCTATCCTTTAAGTTGTGGATTTTATTCGATTGTTGCTTTAATAAATTGACATAATAATTTTTATATAATATTAACTATATTCAGACCCCTACGTATACCTACATTATTGCATATGATATACTACGTATATTAATTACTCAATTCTGCGCAAGTAAATAATGTTATTTTAATAAAATATTTTCCCTAAATTTAAAATGGTTTCATTTTGCTATTTTCTAGTAGTGATTTCAAATATAGTGTGGTCGCAAGTTAAAATTATTATTAAAGTTTAATGTAATAAATATTTGAATTGACTACAATCTGGTAATCCTTCATTGATTTTAATTTTGAATTACTTTTAAACAAAACAAGTAATAAAATATAGTTAATATATTAATTAAAATATTGGGGTAAACATCATCTTTTGCCAAATAAAGTAGAGGATTATCAATTGGCGGTTTTAGCGGTTATTATTTCAGAGTGAAGTAACAGGGAAAAAATTAAATATTATACATACATAATGCTATTTTGAAAGGGCCTCCTAACTGGCACAATATATATATATTCCATGGTTGCAATGCAAAGATTTGAAGAATCAAAGTATATGAAATTCATATGCAATTACCCACCAGAATAAAATTCCAAACAATTAAACTTGACATATATTTTATAAAGTAGTTTTCATTTATCAAGTGAGTTAGAACCTTGAAGCACCTATATATTTGCACCGGCATTGATAATTCATATTTTTATTCTTTCATTGACAATCATTGAAAGAATTAAGAGATTTTAATGGAGCATAGCTGGTCATATTACCGAAGAGATGGTAGACCGATCGATAGCTTGATTGATGGATGGATGAATAAACAAATTACACAGACATACAAGTACAAACAGACAGATAGATAGATAGATAGATAGATAGATAGATAGATAGATAGATAGATAGATAGATAGATAGATAGATAGATAGATAGATAGATAGATAGATAGATAGATAGATAGATAGATAGATAGATAGATAGATAGATAGATAGATAGATAGATAGATAGATAGATAGATAGATAGGAAGAGATACAGATATAAATAAACAAATATATAAAAATAAAGAAATTTGACAGACAGATATATAGGTAGATAGATAGAGAGATAGATGGATAGATAAATACCCAAATAAATAAAACACAGACAGAGAGAGATAGGTAGATAGATAGAATATAAATGATATGGATAACTGGAAAAATAGTTCACTAGTTAAATGTATAGATATATAGGTTGAGAAATAAATAGATATATAGATAGATAGCTAATAAGATAGATGTTTTTTTATTTCAAAATAATAAAAAATGTACGTACATAATTTAATATAGAATAAGGTATAATTAAACAAACTTAAAATATTGAAGCAGTCAAATCTGTTGCACACATTTGGCTTCACCTTCTGGTGATGTTTGAAACCTTCAAACATGGGTTTGAACTCAATCATGTAATAATAAATCACTAAGGAGTGAAGATATACAGATGCACATGATTGTTTATTTTTTTGTTGAGCTTTATTCTCGTTTAATATTAATTTAAATATAGTTTAATATTAATTTAAATATAAAACATAAATTTCTATCATGGTAAACAATCGTGTGTATGTGTGTGTGTGTAACAGATAAACATAATGATTTTATTAAAAGTGTTTATATTACATATATATTTTTATTCATGTATTTTTATTTGAGAGGAAGTTCGAGAGAGTAACGCAAATTTAGCAAACAAAAGACTTGCCTTATTTTAATTTCAGAAAAGATTTATTTTAACATATGTTTATTTTTAAAAATTTCACATTCATTAAAATTTATCCTGCGGGTCTATTTTCAGTTCAAAATAGACCAAGGCCAGCTCTCTTGAATTCGATCTCATTCATACTTTCAAATTAGCTGTGTCATTGTTGACCGTTAGCTGACATCCAGGGATTACCAAAGGCAGCCAAAATGAATATAAATACCACTGCATTTTCTAACTAAAAGATTCTGCATCTTATTTCTAAACATTGTTGTCAAGATAATCTACGTCACTCAGAATTTTAAAATGGTTCGTGAGTAGAAAGAAAATTTACTTCCCCGACCTCTCCAAGATCAGACCCGTGCCAATGTACTCATAAGCCATCATCTCATAAATGCTGCCAGAATGAACTATAAAATACACCAGGGAAGGACATTAACCACAATTTTACCAAAATAATGCCAAATCAATTATATTTCTTCAAAAATGAAATCAACATGTGTGTATATGGCCATCAAATCATCTAACATAAAGGTAATTCCCCGCTGCAAAATGAACTCTAAAAACTTTCATCTAAATAATTTTATTAATTGTAAATTGTAACATTCAACCTCTAGCTATGTAAAATTATTTCATCTAAAGTATATCTTTGTAATATTTCCATTTTTGTAGTCTTTATTTTCTTTAAAATGTAATTGCTTATTTTTCCATCGGTAATGCCAAACCGATTAATTGCTTAAACAATGACTTTTCTTTTTGCTTTAATATATAAATTTTATTTGATTTTCTAAACTCGATTGCTGGGTTTTCATTCTTACTGTATTATTATTTAAATGAGGCAATTTTAATTTGATATTATGTAAATCATACCCATTTTTAATATGCTAATAATTCAATCTGGCAAATTAACCTTATATTATTTTCCTATTCCACCATTAAGGAATTTTAAATCGTAAACGTAAGCTTTCTTACTAAACTATAAAAATTCACCTGGTTGAAAAATATTCCTAAACTATTTTTATTAATTTATATTATGCTATCCATTATCATTTCAAATAAACTATTAACCATTATTTCACGCTATTGATTAATATTAAGTAAATTTAGTATTAGATAAATTGAAGTTCAGATACTTACTGTTAGTTGATGATTCAGTATATAATTAGCCCGCCATCTAACGATAATTTGAGTAACTAATTTCTTGGGCGTATTGATATGCGTTTAACGAAGGGAATCTTTTATTTTCATTTTTTATTATTGATATGCTAAATAATCTTTTAGGCAAATTGTATGCCCTTTTTGGGATTGCTTATATATTATCATTTTATTACGCTAGGCTTACTTACTCTTTAAGGCCAAAAAATCAGTGTTAATACAGACCTGAAAGCTTTCGCTATGCATCCCGATGATAACGTTCATCAATAAAATGTTGCTTTGTCATACTTTCTCATTACCAGAATCCTTAAAGCACATTTCTCGGCGAAGTGTGGAGGCCCCAACTCCAAAGGTTGTGTTTGGTCACATAGGCTCTATTATGGGTTAACATTCAGAAAAACGGAACCATAGTATCTTGCCAACCACTTCTTCGGATGCCATCTGTCACAAGCGCAGATGAGCTTATATATATTTTCATTCTCAAGTTGATGAAGCTTCTCATCCTTCCAAACATTATCATTTCATCCACACGCTATCTTTTATAATTCCTCATATATTTTATTCATTTGTAAGTCGTAATAATATGATTTCCTAAGCCACCCCAAGTTCTCATATTTATAATATAAATTTAGTTTACCCTATCACATGTTATAGCATATTAGTGCTATCCACCCTCTCGTTAAAACACTTTAAATATGTTGAAAATTAATTCCTAATAAAGCCTATTAAGATTCAAGTCATGTGACTAAATGTCGAGATAATTCTGCTTTTCCTTATTCTACACGTAAATCATAAATGATGAATCATTTTATAATTTCCAAGATAATTAACCTGGCGTTAATATAATTATGATGAAATCCGTGTATAATTAAAATTCAATAGATTGTTTGTTATTCAAACTATCATAATGTATATAATAAAAGCCCACATATAGTTATTAAAATCGGTTAAATTCTGTGTGACTTAAAATATCATAATATTCATAATAAAAGCCCATGTATGGTTATTGAAATTCGTCACATTCTTAGTGATTTAAAATATCATAGCGTGAATAATAAAAGCCCTGTAAAATAAATTTTAAATTAACATATTAAACCGCATCGTTTCAATTAATTAATTTCTTACTAATATGTATATTTGGTAGTTGCATATCCATTAATCCTTAAAGTCTGTTGCTAAGGTCAGCATGGAATGCCCACATCAACATTATGTGAAACCGAGATAGAATATTTATTATGTGTAATCATATTTGTTACTTTAAGTCCCTATATCCATTTGCTCATATACTAATTTAATTGCATTATTAATGTTATTTCAAAAAATTCATATTTAATAATCTATTCTTTGGACATTTTATTAATTCATGCATGCACATCTGTTATTATATTGCGTCATCCTTTAATTAATCATTAGATCTCTTGTATCTCTGCTGACCCTGTGGGTCGGGGATTGTTAGAATGTCATCTGCTATCGTCAGAAGTGTTGTTTGTAATGTTATAGACTTGAGAAATGGGCAATAGGGTGGTGTTCATGAGTATTCCTGACCTGTGTATCTCGCATATGATTGAACTCTAGGTACTTTTGCTTAGATGCTAATTCTTGTTAGACGAACATACAATTCTGACTGGTACAATATTTACATATAAATTACATTTAGAGAGAATATTATACAGAATTTTTAAAAATGACTTCTCTCACTTAAGTGTTTTAATACCATAGAACATTTTATTCTCAACTTTGTAAGCTATATATCACAAGTACAATTTAAATCTCTATTCCATCTCTATCCAATTAATAATTTATAATAGTGAATTAAATGAAAGAAGGTATGAAACTAGAATAATATCTCAAACATATATTTCAAACTTGTTAGATAATCAAATGGTCAGAAATATTCAAAGAAGGATTATATACAATGACACAATAAATAAACAAAAATAAAATTTGAACATCTGACAGCAGAAGTTTTATAAAAGTAAAAAAATAAAATAAAGGTATATTTTTTCTACAATATGATCCATACTAATTGATATAATCTGATATTGCTATGTTTAAAATTCATCTGGAAAGCCAAAATAAGCCAAAAACTTCAAAAGGCTTAATACAACCTTTTAACATTCTATTTAAAGCCATATTATCAATTCTAACAAGACCAATTATAGAACTAAGTAAAATATCGATAATTTTAGGTGCAATGCTATTAAAACAGGCAAAATTCTCCATACAGTAGTGTCACTCAGTGCCAACCAGAGTAATCAATGGATTCCAGAAGGCTTGTGCATAAAATTCCCATCTAGTGCCTACTCAAACCAGAAACTAGTCTGGGGATATTGGATGAGTAGGCACTAGATGGAGATTTTATGCACAAGCCTTCTGGCATCCATTGATTACTCTGGTTGGCACTGAGTGGCATTACTGTATGGAGAGTTTTTTTCCATTTTTAATAACAGTTATGTGCTAGCATAAGAAAGAGTGATCATGTGATGTTCAGTGGTTTAACAATGCTATTAAATATATCTATATTAGTTGTCAAATCACACTCAAGTATTTTCAATTCTTTTGAATGAAAATTCATTGAAATATCCAAATAAAAGTGAGTATTATCAGCTAAACTATGACAAATAAAATCTGATACATACATAATATAAAAAAAACCAGTAATTGAAACATGAGTGAGACTTTAAGTTGCTAAATCTGAATCAGATACGATGCTATCAATTAGGCACCATCTACTTTCTAATCATGAAATAAATTTTCATAAATTGTATATACTATAGTTTGGATCAAAATATTTTAAACTGACAAATAGAAGATCTCTAAAGAACATAGCAAATGATTTAGAATTTTCTAGAAAGGCAAAAGTCACATTTTGAATTATCTATACTTTTAAGACCAATATCATCATTTAGCGTAGTTAAGATAGGCAAAACTCTATCCATATAGTAGTGCCATTAAAAGCAAGTCAGAGTAATCAATGAATGCCAGAAGGCTTGTGCATAAAATCCCTATCTAGTGCCTACTCATCCATTATCCCCAAACTAGTTTCAGGCTTGTGGCCTTTGTAAGTGAGGAGATTTGGATCTGAAAGCACTGCACCTAAATCTTAGGATCTAATGCAACCCTCCAGCAGGCACCTTTTATCTTTACATAACTACTAACCTATGAGAATAAAATTTGAGGAAAAAAACAAATATTTTCAATCTAAGCTAAATAGGAAGGTGGTGGCCATGGTTATAAAAGAAGCAGACACCAAAATGTATGTGTGCAGAACTGAGTTCAGAACCATATGACTATGTATGCTATTGAGCTTAGATTGAAAATATTTGTGTGTTTTCAAGTTTATTCTCATAGTTTAGTAGTTATGTAGAGATAAAAGATGGCTGCTGGAAGGCTGCATTAGACCCTAAGATCTATGTGCAGTGCTCTCAGATCCAAGCCTTTTCACTGACGAAGGTCATAAGCCAGAAACTAGTTTAGGGATTTTGGATGAGTAGGCACTAAATATGGATTTTATGCACAAGCCTTCTGACATATATTGATTACTCTATCTTTCTTTGAGTGGCATTATTGTATAGAGAGAGATTTGCCTATTTTAACAACAGTTATGAGCAAGCATGGAATATAGTAATCATGTGATGTTTAAAGGTTTAGAGTCATTAAGATAGTAGATGTATAACCTTTTATAATGACTTTGACTAAAAAATTTGTACAAAATAAGCAAACCACTAATAAGTATATAATCTAAAAAAGTTGCAAGGCAACTTCCATTAAGAAAAGGCTACCTTAATGAAAGTTTCTAACAATGGAAAACACAAATGAGAAAGAGGTAATACATGAACATATGTATGATACTATCCAGATAAAAACAATGCACACATTTAATATAGTAGGTAAAAATTCATTAACACCAGATGCTTTAGATTTAATACAACCAAACATCTTACATCTTTCTTATTTACTATATTCAAATTCAATTAATATTTTTATAAATACTTTTCTTATAAAAATTTAACTGTAACTCAATCATAGAAAGAACTTCATCACAATTAATTAATTAATTAATATTTTGTGAATAAAGTATGAGTTTCAAATAAGACTTTCAAAAAGAAGAATTATTTTTAGATTTAGAAATAAAATATAATTAAACATTTTTCTGAATATAATGAATTATGTAGTTAAATTATACATGCTCTTATAGAGAGAAACTAAACAAAAGTGATATTTATAAGTAATAAATTTATTTAAAGGGTTGTTTATTATCTTATTCATTTTAACATTGGTAGTAGTCCTAGTGGTTTGGGTTTTTAACAATTTTTGTGTGCAAAGGCAATATGTTTCCAATCAAGATCTAACATAGACTTTTGTAAATGCAAAATTCTATTTTTAATATTGTTATCATGGCCATTCATATCAATGATATCAGCATCAGAAAAAAATTATTATTAAAATTATTACAATGTCTGAAAGTTACAAATTTAGCATTAATTAAAGTAATTGAAGAAAGAGTAAACATGAACCAAATAAGGTTATGACCAAAAATTCCATTCATAGCCATAAAAAACAGTAATACAGTTATTATCATCACTATAACTGGTTACTCTGGTAGGATAGTTGACTATAGCCACAAATATTAAATATATTGTTAAAAATATATCATATTTTAAATGGGATTCCAAGTTATTGTAAAAGACTTAGAAAGAGATCACAAGTAAAGTGGATGGATGAAGAAAAATATTTGATACTGTGATTTGGAGGACAAAAATATGGATCATATAAATTGACCAACATATGACAAAAACTTTATTTAGGCATATATGTTGATAAATAGAGAAGACTAGATGTACATTGGAGAAAAGAACTAAAGAGCACTGGATTTTATTAAAAAAATTCAAAATATGAAACAAAATTGCAAAGGTAAAAATAATATATCAGCTTCCACTTTTACAACCATAATAAATCATTTATATATGGTTTTAATTTCAATTATAATAATGTAAAAATATTGCAAATTGAAAGAGATAACAATAAAAGAAAAACAAAGGAAGCTATGCTAATATATAAATACAAGCAGGACTTAATCAATATGTAAAAGAAAATGTTAAGATTATGAAATTATGAGAAGGTTAACCTTTCAAAATATTACTGGACAAAGACTCTGAGGATAGTTGAAAATACTCGTAAGTGATGATTACATTTTTTGTTCTTTTGAAAATTTTTGATTACTGTATTTACTAATATTTAATTATAATATTTCATATATATATATATTGTATTATTTAGCTTTTGCCTGAAGCTAAATGTTGAGTTGTAGATTATTCTAATATTAAAAATTTTTTCCAGTAATACAATTTCTATAATAAGTGAACTTTGTCACTTCTTAATTATGCTATGTTTTATTATATGACAAGATAATTTTTAAAAAACTTTTATAATTTTTATAATTTTGAAGCAACTTTTAATATCTTATTATAATAATTTCATCATATAAATAAACTTTTATGACTCTAAGCACTTAAATGTGAAGGTCTTCTTAATCTAAATGTTAATTGATGTAGTTTGTTAGGTAATAAGGTTAAAAACATTTTAGTTTATTTATTAAAATACCTTAGTGATATATATTAATATAAAACTTGAAAGCCAAGATCACACTTCTATATTTAGATTAGTTAATATTTATGTTAAATATTAAAAGGCTTTAATTCAATTTCAATTATAATATACAATTTTACAATTAAATGTTTTAGTTTTCATGCATTAAAAAAAGTCATAATAAAGCTGATAATTTTAAAACTAGGAATAAAAATGAGTGAATACATGAATATCTGGATGAATGAACATGAAGTAGTTCATTATTTTAATACTTCCTTGTTTAAAATGTTTCTTATATATCTTTTTTTTAAAAAAAAAAACAATTTTGAATGTACTGAGTACTTAGATTAAAATTAAACTGCATATGTTAAATAAATATTATAAACTAATGTTTATTTGGAATAATGTAATTTTTATTTTGCCATGTATTTTATTTTTATTATAATACTTGATTTTGTAAATAATTTACTTTAATCTTTCTGCCAATCCTCACAAGATGACTTGCAGCCACTTCAAGTAGCTTGAATTCCATTATTTTTAATGCTATGGTAAAGATTTTGCACTTTTTTCAAAGGTTAAAGAAAGTTCTGTAAGATGCTGCCCTCTCTTGAATTATTTTACAAGTAAAAAAATAAATAAAACTGATGTCAAAGTATATCAAAAGAAATAAAATGGTCATTCTTCTTTTTAATTGGCTGTAATAATCAAGTTCAAAGAAAGCCACTTGTCAAAGCCACTTGTCAAAATGAAACTCCTTTCTTTTATTTGGAAAGTGATAAACAAATGTTTTAGACTATTTTCAAAAAAAATTTTGACATATTTTTTGACATATTATAAATTATTTTGATAAAATATGCTAAAAATAAAATTATTTTAGAAAAATAGTAAAGACCTTAGCAAAATTATTTACTTATCCACACTATGTAAAATTGACTAAGAAACCACTGATGTCATCAAAGCTATTTGGTTGGTCAGTAATATTTATTTTAAATTTGCCACCATTATCGAATATGTTTAAATTATAACTGAAAATTTATTTTTGAAAAAACTTTTGTTCATTTTCATAACATGACTAATTATTTATATACTTTTTACAAAAGAATCTAAAGTGAATATAATATTAAAAAATGAATATATTTTGACAGTTGAGTTTGTGACTTGACCAATTAAAAGTTTACACTTTTATCTCACTCGGCCAATAAAATACTAGTCGCTACAAAGGTTAATAGGAAATATAATACTTAATTTGTCCATCTAGACATAAAATATTGATTTTAAAAAACTAAACATGTAATGAGATTATTTTTAGAATTATAATTACTCCTTAGAGTTGGTAAAACATTGGATTCAAACCAATGAAATAAAATGTATTTTAAATAAAATGGCAATATATTGAAAATCATAAAGTAATCACATGACTTAGGATATAAATAAGAGAACCTGACACTGTCATACACACTTGGTATTGCCTTCAGGTTTTATTCATTGCTACTGCAAGTTATTTAAGAATTTTAATTTAAGCTTATTTTTAAAAAAAAATAATTTTACTTTTCTTACTAAAACTAATAATTTGTGAGAAATCTAAATGTATGTGCACATAAGTTTTAAATTAAAGACTTTGAGGACACATGAGTTATGTTGCAGTAAACATTATGATGAAATTAATTAGTTATTATGTTATGTTTAAATTTGTAGTGTGTAAATTTGCTATACACAATCAATAAATACTATTAAAGAGTGACAGTGCTGATGAGCAATTATGTTCACATATAACACATGTGTTATTCATTTAGGGACCAACACTTTCCAATAAATTAATAATTAATAAAAAGTCTGAAACTCCAATAGGCTTAGTTAAAGCTTCTGGATCCTTATGTTCCAGTTCTATACATGATTGCTTTACCTGAACAATAAGCTTCCTAGGTGTAACTTGATGGCCACTATGGATGAGAGTAGCCAGTAGATGAGGTGGTCACTGCTGTATGAGGATTTATCTACATATATATTGTGAATACACATCCCCAGAACACAAAGGCAAAATAAATATAAAAATAATTAATGGTGCCTTTAAAAAAATAGCTACTATTTGCATTGTTAATAAAAGTCAGTTGGCTAAATTAATATTAATAATCCCATTTAATAAATCTCTATTTTGCATCATTAATCAGATTCGACAAGAGGAGAGGAAGTATATTTGAGGGGGTTGCAATTAACAATTAACTATAAAATATACTTTAGCCTTATATTTTTATGGCTAGGTTTCCAGTATTAGATAAAAGTATGTTTAAAATCCTAATTTATAATTATAGAATTGCAATCCATAATAACTTTTTAAAAAATATAAATATAAATCAATTTATATTGTAACAACGATTGCAAGGCAATCATGTATTTTAATATAACATAATTTTGAAACAGCAAGTTAGGTTAGGCTAAATAAGCATTATTAATATTTATTCATTAAGTTATAGATATAAATTACTGCATCTTCAATACAGAATTATTAGAATTAAGTATGCTTGCTGTTTTGAAGTACATTTTGCATATTATCATATATAAAGAAAATGAAATTTTAAGGACTAAAATGGCATCACCACAAGTTAAAAAAATATTTATATTAACTGATGAGAATTAATGTTCTATTTGTACATATGTAATCTTTGGGAGTTTACAAAATTAATATTACAAAAATTAGGCAAGTATTTATCAGTATTTGCATTTAATTTAGATAAAAGTTTTAGAAATTACCTATAATTATCAAACCAAGTTTTATTGTTAATTATACAAGCCATCTTCAGTTGAATGTGTTAGAAAATATATGAATAAAGTAATTTGATAATTTCTCATCTGCTTCTTAAATGGAATTTATGATTCATGATGTATGCAAATGTAAGCTAGTACACTGTGTGTAACCACTTAGTTAATAACTACAAATTATATGGTTTCAGTGGTCATCATCATCAACCATTATCAATCCACTGCAGGATGAAGGTCTCTCCAAGTTTAATCCATCTTCTCTGATCTTTAGCTTCTCTTCTCCACAACACCCCTGCACATTTTCTTATTTCATCCATCCATCTCACATGTGGTTTCTTTCTGGGTCTTTTACAATCTCTTGGAATCCAGTTTAAAATTTCAATTGTCCATCTATTATCATCTCTTCTAGCAATATGTCTAGCCCAACTCCATTTCAATCTTTTAATTTTTTCAATAAGGTCAGTAACACCTGTTTGTTGTCTTACCCATACATTGTGTTTTCAATCTCTTCTTGTTACTCCCAACATACATCTCTCCATACTCCTTTGAGTGGTCTGAAGTCTCTGTATTGCTCTTCTATTAAGTGTCCAAGTCTCAGATCCATAAATAAAAACTGGTAAAACACATTTGTTAAAAACCATCCTTTTCAAACACATAGGCATATTTCCTTTTAGTATCAAGTTATTTCTACCAAAAGCACTCCAACCAAGTTTAATTCTATGATTAATTTCCTCCATTATGTTTCCATCTGTATTAATAATCTGACCAAGGTATTTGTAACTGTTAACTTCTTCTAATTCTTCATAATCAATCTTTATTTTCATATTTTGAGCAAATCGATTAAACATTACTTTAGTCTTTTTAACATTTATCTTTAGTCCTACTTTTCTACTTTCATCTGCTAACTCCTGCAACATTTCCTGCAGCTCTGAAGCATTATTTGCAAAAACAATTACATCATCTGTGAAATCTAAATGACTTAAATACTCTCCATTTACTTTCACTCCTTTAGTTTTCCATTTTAATCCACAAAATACTTCTTGCAGCACTGCTGTAAAAAGTTTTGGAGATATGGAGTCACCTTGTCTTACACCTTTCTCAATGTTGATTTTTCCAGTATCATTATGTAATCTAATTGTTGCTGTTGCATTTTTATAAATATTCTTTAAAATATGACAATATCCTGGATCTATACCTTGATGATCCAATGCTTTAATCACTGAAGAAATGTGTATAGAATCAAATGCTTTTTCATAATCTACAAATCCAAAACATAATGACAACTCATATTCATTTGTCCTTTCTATGACTTCCCTCAATACCTGGATATGATCTATTGTACTAAAACCACTTTTAAATCCAGCTTGTTCTCTTGGTTGGTGGAAATCCAAAGTTCTCTGTAGACGAGTTGTAATTATCTTGGTAAAAATTTTATATAAAACTGATAAAAGGCTGATAGGTCTGTAATTTCTAATATCTTCTTTATCACCTTTTTTAAATATTAATATTATTACTGCATTCTTCCAATCTTCTGGTACATCTTTATCATTTAGACATTTGGTATATAACTTTGCTAAAATTGTTTCTATTTCTTCACCTGCTTCTTTTAATATATCAATTATAATTCCATCATTTCCTGAAGCCTTTCCTTTCTTCATACATTTAATTGCATGTCTCACTTCTTCATTTAAAATTCTGGGCAATTCGGAAGATGTAATAGATATAGGAGGTACTTGTTCTTTATTACTATATAATTCTTGATAAAAATCTTCTACCAATTTCATGATGTCATCTCTCTTTTTAGTAACAATTCCATATTTTTTTCTTATTGCAGATAGAAATTTCCTACCAATACCAAAATGTTGTTTAACATTCTTGAGACTTTTATTTTCTTCTACAGCTTTCCTTGCTATTTCACAGTTATACTTTCTTATATCATTTTCAACTCTCTTCTGTACCATTTTACAAAATTCGAGATATTCAATTCTTTTTAATACATCATTTTTGTATATCTTCATATTTCTTCTTTTCTTCATAAATTCTCTAGTCTCAGTAGAAATTTTATTATTCAATTGCTGCTTTTTTCTACCAGCTATCTTTGTTGCAGTTTTTAAAAGTGTATCAGTTATTTTCATATTAATTTCATTCAAATCTGAATCATGTTCAAAATCTCCTAACACTTGAAACCTATTTGTAAGTTCTAATTTAAATTCATTAGAATGTTTCTGAAGATTAGGAATATCAACTGTAAATATTGTTTTTCTTAATAATTTTTGTCTCTCTAGTTTTACATTAACACGTAACTTACACCTTACTAATCGATGATCACTTCCTGTGTTAAATTTATTAAGAACATTACAATCTTGAAATATGTATTTTCTGTTAGTCAAAATATAATCCAATTCTGCTGTACCTTCATTTGGATGCTTCCATGTCCATTTTCTTTTAACATTTTTCTCAAAAAATGAATTCATAATATAAAGTTTTTCTTTTTCTGCAAACTCCACAAGTCTATGTCCTCTCTCATTTCTATTACCATAACCAAAATTACCTACAGCAATTTCATCTTTCATTTGTCTACCAATTCTAGCATTAAAGTCTCCCAGCACAATTTTAAAATGTTGTTTACTCTGATCAAAAGCCTTTTGTACATCCATATAAAAATCTTCTACTACTTCATCACTATGAGAACTTGTTGGGGCATAAACCTGAATTATCTGCATTTGGTATCTGCTATTAAGTTGTATAACTAATCTTGCCACTCTGTCCAATACACCATCAATCTCCACAATATTGTTCTTCCACTTTTTATTTATAATGAATCCTACTCCACTTGTATTTCCAATATGTGTGCCTTTATAATAGAGTATATGTCCACTTTTTAAATCAATTGTTTCTTCACCTTTTCTTCTAACTTCACAAAGTCCAATAATGTCCCATTTAATATAAGACAGTTCTTCTTCTAATTCTTGCAATCTTCCTTCACTTGAAAGTGATCTGCAGTTGTAAGTACCTAAATAAAAAGTCATCATCAAATGGCAGCCTGGGTCCACAATCAGGGGATTCTTAGCACCCTCTGCCTTCGGCCACCAACCGCTGCCTTGGTTGGTGACTTTACAGCCTCCTGGGAATAAGGGCCATGCTTTATTTTTGTCTGTCATAATTGTATATATGTATTGGAAAAATATTTATCATTTACACAAACATTCATTCTGCCTTATCAGGCACTGAGAAGAAAGACCATGGTGTTTCTTGATCTTAAACTTAGAGGTAAAAAGCCAATAAACTCACCACACTGGCTAATGCGTGTTGGTGAGCAGCCCATCCATGTTCGTATACTATATGAATAATCACATAGTAATAACAGCTGCAACGACAAGAACATATGGAGTGGACATTAGGAATTTGCCCTGCTCGGTTCCTTTAAGGCCTCCAAGAGGAATCAAAGGGTCTCCTTTCAGTTAATAGCAAACTCCTTTCTGGTAGCATTAAATAATTTAATAAGGCCACATGGAATCTAATTCCTAGTTGAACAAACTGTCAAATATTATTACTCTAAATAATAATAAATATAAATACAGTGTGATTTTTTTTATTATAAAAAAACCAGTTAGAGATAATGGAAATAGTCTAACACAAATTGTTTATTTATTAGTAAATTACCATTGGTGATGTATATTAAGCAATATAAAAGACAAAAACAATTATTATAAATTTGATGACTATGTCAGAAGAATATTTTTCTGTTTTTTTTAGACGTAAACATTGATGAATACTGAAATTTACATTCAAACTTGTAGAATTACAATACATTGAAATGAAATGAACCTATAGAAATATATTTAGTAAATACATTTTCATAAACATATGATGCTTTTATTCATATTTGAAAATTCATTAATAATTTACTATATTTTACTAAATAATGCAATCATTTTGATTGAAACTTAACAATATCAGAAACTGCTATCATTTTCTTCTAATAATTTATTATTAAAGTTTTTAAATTAAAAATTCATGTTTTTCACTTTGTTTGCATCATCTTTGATAAATTCCATTTAGATCAGTGGTTCCCAATCTTTTCTAAAGTATAGAGCTCTATCGTGATAATTTATTTTTACACAGAACACTTGTATTACATTCAAATATCAGCCTTTCAAGCTAATTGTGCATACGCTTTTGCGAGTGTTAATGATAATAAATGAATACTTTCTCTCCAATACAAGATATAGTATTTATGCAGGAATAAAATGAATCACCTATTCCTGCACCTCAATGCTTTTATATGAGCAAACCTGAAGAACTGGTTAAAATGAAGTAAGTTTGTTGTCACTTCTTTAAATAAAATTGGAAAGTTACAATTTCAAATGAATATTTATTGTTGTATTTTAATATTTATTGAAAAATATATAATTATATAATTAAAATTTATAATTAAAAATATTTACAGAAAAATAGTTTTACTCAAGTAACTCATTTAATATAAAACTTAAGGCTAATGTTTTTTATATAGTTCTTCTATGTTGTGAAATGTACAAGACGAGGCCCTCTCATTTCTTTTTGTAAATTTGTTAATCTTTTTTCTTTTTTGAGTTATTGTATTGGTTAACATAGAAAATCTTACTTCACATAAATATACAGTTGAAAAACAGAATAAATTTTTTATGACTTTATCAAGACTCATTTCAGCATGTTTGATTGTTAAAAGTACAGTTAAATGACAAGAATATAAGCTCCCCTTCCTCTGGTACATTAAATTCAGGATTACAAATGAATTTCCCATCATTCTCCCTGATAACTCTATACAATACAAAAAATCACTGACTATTCTATTTTCTTTACCAAATCTAATGAATCCAAGTAATATGGCTTTTTTATTGATAACGGTGGGCTCATTAATTTGAAGAGCAAAGTAAGTATTGCAAAGTTTACTGACAAATATGTCTTCCATGTCACATGCCACATAATTCTTCTTCTTTAAATAATATTATTTAAGAACTTTATTTTCATTACTTTTTTATGCATCTTCCCCAAACATAATATTGACAATTTCACAACATGCTGGTATAATTAGTGACATAGTTGTGATATGTGGTTGTTGTTTCATAGCTACTAATTCTGAAATTTTGTTTAATGATATTTGAGTTTTATCTGATAATTTCACTTTTTTAAAATTATGTTGCATGTTTGCTATTTATATTTAAAAGCCTCTCAAACATATTTCCTTTTAAAATAAAATTTTCATTCTTAGTTGTAAAATGTTAGTCTTTTGCAGAAATTATCACACTATTAGCAATTTTAATCCCATACACACACTGCAATGATTGTCTGCCTATGTAAAGCTGTAATTCATATATTCATCCATATATTGTTGAGTAATTTTGAATTTTTAACAGCTTGGCTTTTCATAAAAACTGGCATTCTGCTTATTCTCGTCATTGCTTACACTTGAATCATAATTATTTTTCCTTTTGACAGATTCATCATTACTACTGATATAAAATTTATTAATAATTGCATATATATTTCATTATCTTACAATTTTTTGTTAATGTAATATTGTAAATAGAATTTTAACAGTGTGTCAATTACGTATGTATGACCCCATCTTCAAAACAAAGTTGAACACAAATTGTAATGATAGCTAAAAATATGACCCTCTATTCTTCCATTAGTAGGAGTAGGGAATAACAGATTCTAGATGAATTAGGAGTGGGAGCATGAGTAGGTCAGAAACATACTTGTTCTATATGACACACAAATTGACCATCAATGTGATGATGATCAGAGTAATCCAGATCAGCAACAGAACATTATGGATTAACATACATACAATCAACATGCTATCAGCGCTTAAAGATATAACTAAGATAATAACAAACAACATATTTTGTAATCTAATCAAATTGAGATTTTAAATTTTAAACAATGAATATCATTGCATTGATATAAAGTTAAATATTATGAAATAGTTTGAAAAAAATAATAATTTGGCCTTATAGTGAAACATTTTTGAAATGCTTACAGAACAGTAGTTCTTTGTGGAACACAGGTTGGAATCACTGATTTAGATAATGATATTTTTTTCTTTGTTTGGACTTGAAACTTAACATTTTTCTGGAAAATATCAATATACACTGTTATTTGTTTTGATAAAAAAGGCATATATCTGTTTTGCCTTGGAGTTGATAAGAAGATTGAGTTTCAGTAATCTCTCACTCCTAAGTTGGATACTCTACCAAATGTGTCAAACTATGCAAGGCACTGTTAAGTTAATCCTGTACTGAGTAATTCAAGAGGTTTCAATAAATGTTATATACTTTAACACTTTTATTAATAGATAAATTTCAAAGGCTAAATTGCAGAACTCAAAGTGCACAAAATGAGGATATTTGTTTACATTTTCTTTGTCAAACAGAAACCTTTGTAAAAATAATTCTATTGCTTTCAAGTTGGCAATAATTTTAAAGGTGATTTTATTTAATAAATTCCAAATATATTTATATTATAATTATATGATATTTTTAAAGATTTAAACTTATGTTTGTACAAAAACAAGTTATCTTATTTTAGCCAATATAATAATTAAATTTGTATTTTTTTTTATAAAAAAAATTCTTAAATAAATTAATAAATTCTATACTATTATTTTAGTCATTTTTATAATTATTTTAATTAATAATTATTGAAAAATAGTGTTAGTCTTATACACATATTACTTGATATAAAGATGGCATAAATACAAACTAAATTTTGCAAATTTTTAGACTACCAAAGTAAAGATGGTGCTTTAATCTCAGAATTCACAATATATTTGTGCCCATATGGCTATTGTCTTCTCTTTTTTTACAAACTTATTCAAGAACAATATGATATTTTAAAAATTTTTAAATAAAGAACAATATTTAGTTTTAAGAAAATTTAGACAATGGATCTCCTATTCTATTTTTAAAAGCTAAAAAAATATAAATTTTATTTAAACTACAGTTTGTATTACAATTTTGTGTTGTTTTTACTAAGATAGTATGCAGTCTGAACTTTTAAAATCTTTGACTGGATATTAATAAAAAAGTTGATGTGTTAAAAACTTCCCAATTATGATAATTAAGAAAATTTTCAAATACTTTATAGACTAGTTTTGATTTTCCATATAAAGCTATAATTATTTTTTTAAAAAAATCACTACTATGCACTGTAAAATTTTAACAATCATCACACACACATGCACATGCACACACACATATATATTTAGTCACATTTTTTATACTCTGTCATTATAACTATAAATGTAAGAAATACTAAAACAGAGTTTAAATATTATAAATTTAGTAAGATTTATTGTACCAAGTATATTTTCAATGCTTTCTTCTTCATATTCATGGTAATCTATTGAGAACATTAATTTTTGCTTCATCTGAATATTATTTTATTTTTGGTTTAATATGTACTCATTTTGTGTGAAGAACTATGCCTCTTTTATTTTAAGTTTGTGATCATTTTTTTACTTCGCACACAATTTTAATAACACTTGGATCTCGATTATGGTCATGCTATCTTTCATGATGATGAAAAACTGATTAATTAATAGCTTCAGACTTTCATCAGTTTTTGATAATCATGAAAGAAAGCATGCCCATAATTGTGATCTGATTGTAATTAAAATTGTGTGTGAAGGAAAAAAACATTTGTTAACTTAATATAAAAGAAGCATCCTTCATTACATAAAATGAATATGTAATGATCTAAAAATCAAATAGCATTCAAATCAGCAAAAAGTTAATATCCTCAGTAGATTAACCATGAATAGGGCATGAAATAATTGCAAATATACAATCCAATAAATCTTAATAAATTTTTAATATTTATTTTAAAAATCTATTTATTGACATAATAAAATTTGTACAGTTGAATATTATAATAAACATTTTGTTAATGTTGGCTCAATTCCATTGCTGGTATTGTCTTCTTCCATAAAAGCTGGCTTGGTAATGTGGGTATCCTAGGTCTGGTAGATGCATAGCAGAGCCATTAACCACACTAACATGTTAATGTATGGGTAAGTAGCATTCCAAATTGTTGTATTATCCACCACTTTTGAGGTTGGCTCTAATTGCTGATGTATCAACACTGATATCCATGTAGTATGAAATCATTGCCTCTATAGCAGGGTCTGGCATGTTGCATTATAGAATTCTTCATTTACGATAGGCACTATAATATCGATATACCAGGTCCAATATTTATGTAATGTGAGTCTGTGGGCCTTACTAGTAGGTTCCATGTATTTTTAAATAAGAATCTAGAGGATAATATCTTGTCCTTGTTCTGAAGAACTTTAAGCTTATCGAAAAATATGGCATTAGGTTCCAGTGCTGGTTGTGTAAACATTGTCCTGCATCTTGCGTAACAAAGGGCATATTTCAGGAAGGTAGATAACATGATAATCATAAAGTCATCAGATGAAAGATAACACAGTATTGACAAATGATGTGTCTAATACTGTTATAGCATGGACATATATTTATCAGATGATTAAAGGTCTCCTCTCCTCTAGTATAAGCATGACAGATTGGGTCTATTTTTTTAAGGAAACAGATTAATCTTGATCAGATGATCCAATAATTTAAGCTCCAGCAACAGAGATTTAAATATTATGGTGATTCTATGATTACTGCACTCTATGGTTATGCAAAAACTACATTTAAGATAAATGAATTAGTTATACAATTACATCTTTCTTGATTACATAGACAAATCATAATTCTTTACTCAATATGACATAGCAATATTTATAATATTGCATTATTTTGATGCTGTATTTTTAAAATTCGTGATTCTTAATGTCATATAAATGTAAAACCACTGCTTTTTAATATTATATTATTTTGATACTATATTATACTGTCTAGCATTAATGATGCTTAATATAAAATATAAAACCAATGGAAGTGATATGACTGGATCTAGATATTTAACTTCCCACCATCATTGTTTATAAGTCAAAAACAATCTAAATATATGGATATTACAACAATGAATAGATTAGAAAGCACTACTATCTACTTTATCCAGATTAATGAAGCATATAATAGCTGGCAAAACTAAAGTGTGAAAATAAGTTAAACATAACTTTACCACTGAGATGATTATTATACCAATATATCACCCTGACATTATTAGTGCACTTTTTAGATTAGCCCAGTGTTATAGTTGCAGCATTATGAGATAAAGATTTTGAATCATTTTTCAGAAAGAAATTCAATTTGTTAAATGAATGTGATTGTTGTGTTCAATCTATTAATTGTATCCTCGTGATAACTATTGATTTTTATTTCTGTTCTGTGCATTTAGTGGAATGATAGTATAGTAAATTCAAGAAGATTGATTTACATAAAAGAGAGGAAAATCACTATGTTTAATTAATGCTAATTTAATCCTGTCATTTGATTACTTGACTACTTGGCATGTTGAGAAACTTAATACATACTTTTTATTTATTTTCTGATGTGTTAATCACCCATGAAACTGACTACCAACAATTATCACAAAACTATTAATTACCCAAAATGTTATTAAATAAAAATAAATACATTTATTTGCATATATATATATATATATATATATATATATATGCAAATAAATGTATATATATATATATATATATATATATATATATATATACATCAGTTAAGATTTTACTAATTAATGATCCATAGTTACTTTATGTACACATTAACAATTTGTCCTTAATTTAATGTTCTAAATCTTCAATGCTATAATCACCAACAAAAACTATAATAGTAGTGGACCAATGTGAATGCTACAGTTTATACTCACAGTATTTAAAACACCATCCTAATCAGGTCTTCTCAGGCATACACAAATAATAAAAGACCAGTGAGGTCTATATAAATTTTTCCTAGCCACAATCTTTCACTTACAGAGGCATGGGCTCTGGGACACTTCCATTGTTACAGAAAAGTCTAGGGTAACTTCTCCCTCAGTTTTTCTCAAAGGTCCTTATGGTAGTAATAACAACAGCATGTGATGAATGGAAAAAGGTGACGA
Organism: Epiperipatus broadwayi; assembly: GCA_028023455.1. Lineage (NCBI taxonomy): Eukaryota > Metazoa > Onychophora > Udeonychophora > Euonychophora > Peripatidae > Epiperipatus > Epiperipatus broadwayi. The sequence goes on along the minus strand of JAQFVV010012622.1, from coordinate 1,047,818 downwards.
TGCCACACTTTTGTAGCACACACTACTACTTCTTGCTTAAATTTATTGATAAATTCCTATCATTCTAATGTAAAAGTAAATCCATTTGACTAATGAATTTTTACAATGATGATACAGATTCGGCTTCTAATTGCAATTATTCACATGTCACAGTAATTAGCTTCATATATTTATTCCAATTGTTTTCCTTTATAATAGTTTAATGGTTTGATTTTAACAATACACAGTTTTCTTGGTATTTTAAATCTGGGAGTTATATCTACCCTTGAAAATAATTATTTGCATTATCTTTCAGCAATTTTTATAGAATGTTTTTAACTTAATATCTTTATCTGTTTGGGTGTAATTTATCTGCAAACCAATCTTTCTTCATTGAATTAGACTTAAACTTAAATTATTAAAATAAAGTTTCTTTTATCTTAACAGAATTTATTTTCCATCACTTTTTTTAAAACGTACATATCTATTTATATTTGTGGTCCCATTAATTATTAGCAATATTTTTATTGATTTTAAAATAGATATGTGTTTACATTTCATTACTGTTTTTTTCTCTGAAGTAAAATTTAGTGTCCTTGAAGATATCTAGCTGCTATTATGTTTGGTGGTGTAATTTAACAATTTAGATTCATCCTTATTATTATTTGTATATCTATCTAGACATAATACAAAGCTTGGCGATGACTTTATTAAATCCTATTAACTCTTGGTTCTTCCCCCCCTTATTATAATTGAATATAGTTTTGATGACTTTTCATAGTCATATTTCTTATCCACTTTATTGAATGTTTTTATGCTGATCACATTTTTGTCTTTCAATAGCATCTTTATATTACTTCATAAAGAATATGAATATTGTTAGCAGTTGTAAAGATATGGTAGTTCATTGTATATAACATGACATATTGATGAAATGAAAGGTACTTTTTGGATAGTAAAAAAAGGCAATCTTGCATTGTTTCAGTATTCTAGGAGAGGCTTTATTAGCTTTACCTTCCAATGTCTCATTATCTAGTCCAGTGAATACTAATATTTGGCCATAATTTCTTATTAATTTATGCATACTAATGATTGTATTTGGATATTTATGTGGGTACAGACTTATGTAAATGTGCATCTAGCACACCAGTGCCAACAAAAGAAAAGTTATTAAGATGAATAATGGAAAAGAGACTCTGAAAAGTGTTAGAAACTAATAGTGTGACTGATGCAAAGTCCATTGAAAGAGTACCATATATTCTGTCCCAAAAACTAAGTATTTGATTTGTCAATTCAACTTCTCATTGACACAATAAACTAAACCTGTTAGATCAACAAGTATAAATAATTGCCTGCAGCCTGCAAAAGATAATGTTGATAAACCATTAAGATTTCATTTCATTAAATAATTGAAATATTTATATTTTAATAACCAGTGTTTGAAGTGACATGTTGAGTCTCTAATAATTATTCCCATAACGGTCTCAAGAGGTACTCTTGAAGATAAAGATAGAATTAACGTTTGAACACCTTCCAGTTATAGATATTTTTCGTAGAAGGGGAAAATAAGAAATTTGGAATGTTTTATTTTGGCGAATTTTTTTTTTTTTTTTTGGTAAAGTATTTTGTTTATTAAATGTTTAAAATAAAATTTAAACCTAATATTTAGTTATCTTAATATTATTAATTTATAGCTTTTTTAAAAAAAAATATTGGTACAGTAATTTAATTTTTTTTTTGCTATTTAATCTTGTTTCTACTTGAAGGGCAGCCTTTGAAATCATATTATGAAATGAAAACTTTTTTTATTGTCGTTTTTTTTTATCTTTTTTTTTTTCAAAAATAGAATCTTTTACAAGGTAACATTTTATCTAAAGCAACATTGTTTTCAAATTTTTCATTCTATGTTTAAGATTTTTATAGAGCAACTTAGTTACTATGGTAACCTTTTAAGTTAAGATGGTTGCTGATATATAAAAACAAATATTTAATTAAGTCAGCCTGGGGTGTAGTTTCTAAGCCAAACTTTCATATCCAGTCTTTTCCACTTTCTTATTTAATCTTTTATTTCAAGATAGAAAAGTTCATTTTAAACAAAAATATTTTTAAATTGTTTTTATAAAGGTAAAATTAGTTTTTGTATATGTGTGTGTTTCTTCAGCAGACATATATAAATATATAAGATAATGCTCAATATAAAAATTGTCATTTAAAAACATGAGCTATAAATATCTTTGTCAGATTATTAATACAGATAAAAGTATAATAGAAGAAATTACTAGTAGACATAAATTTGGATGAAATGCTTTCGTAGAAATATGTCTATGGGTTTTTAAAGAAAGATTTTTAAAACATACGTTCTCTTACAAATGGGCCTGATACATAGTCACTTAACAGAAGTGTCATCAGAATTTTAGACCATTCGCTGAAGAATGGTTATATATGTATATATGATTTTAATGGTAAAAATAATAAAATATATATCTTAATTAATCAGTAGCACATTTGATTATGTTGTAAACCTTATCAATTGTAAAATAAAATGGAAGTTTATTATACATATATTAAACAACCTCCATACTTCCCCATTCTTTTTAAATTCATATAAATAAAGATACAATAAGCTGAACCAGCACTCATCAGTTAGCCCAGGTCACTATCTCCCATATATATATCTCTATTATATGAAGAGTATTTATCTATAGTAAATTGTTACTTTTGTATTTACCATTGTCAAACTCACTCCACTCACAACTTCGACACCATCCACCTCAGATAAATACAATAATGATTATTACTAATAAATTTCTAAACTAGAGATTATCTCTAGCAGAGATATAACCTTTAAACCTCAGTTAAAGATCAATATATCTCATTTTTTTTTAATTTTTAAACATGCACACACATGGAGTTATTCACCTTTCTCTTTCCCATGTGTAATATCTCTATAGATATATTAAACAACCTCCATACTTCCCCATTCATTATGAAACAAATTTTTTTGAAGAGTAAAATAATTTCAAAATTAATAATAAATTTCTCTAAATATCTGTATCTTTGGAATTTGAGTTGCAGATCTTTTAAGTTCATATTATAAATTTAAGAGAAAGCATCATTAATATTAATAGAAGTTTAAAATTAAAAAAAAAGAGTATAATAACAAGTTACAAAAACTGTGATAAGTAATATTGTTTTGTATATTGTTAATAAAAGATTAATTGTTTGAAAATAGGTAAGCCTTCAATAAATAAATTAGTTATATTTGGAAAAGTGCATAGCTTTACTTTTGTGTTTTAGAACACAAAGCATTAAGCAAGAGTACAATAAGTTTACAAAGCATACAAACCAATACTATCATTAATGATTAATAGCTATTAGCATTAAGAGATGGAGAGAGAGTTAAGTATAATGAATTAATTCAGTACTGCACATATAAGTTCCCAATGATATAGCAGAAGTGACCTCAACAAAGTTCACATCAAATCAACTAGTAAAAGAAAGCTAAGTTAATATTTAGAACTAAGGGTATCATCAGTTTTAATTGTTACTATGATAAATTTATTCACAGATGTAGATATACCATATTAAATCATGTGCTAAACATAAGCATTAACTGATTATCTTCCATCTGGAAATCTTAATCTTTTATGAAGTATTGATAAATGAAGATTCTGTAAACAAGTAGAATAGGCAAATATAAAATTATTGCATTAAAGAATTGGCTAGAGAGAGAAAAAGTAAGATTTGTAGAAGAATATTAAAACTCAAAAGATTATCTTACAAAAGAAATTTCTTTATAGACTGTCTAAACAGTAATCTTTAGATAAATATTGCTTGTGTGCTATTGAAAATATTAAAATGACAAAAGCTTTGTATTACTTTATAATTTTGATATGTAAATATAGTCAAGTAAAATATTTTTTCTACCTAGTAATGTTAATATTGATAAAAGTTAATTACTGAATTCATCTTTAATATTTTTTATGATTTTCTTTTCTTTTTGATAACATGAACAATTTTTACATTAAGATTATGTTTTAGTAATGTGTTATATGTATTTATCAGTGATACAAAATAGTGTTAGCATTCTATGCATATATCTTGAAGATGTTGTTTTAACACAGCACAAATATTGCAAATCCTTACAGAGATATGTATAAATGTGCAGTCCATTTAATGTATATTATTGATAAATGTAATTCTATGTTTGCAACTGAATTTCAGTTTATATTTTTCTAAATTTTTTATATATTCTTGTCATTGATTAATTTATTTTAAAATTTGTTTTGATTTATTCTAAACCTAGTTGCATGACATACATTCTGCCTGCATGTGATTGTGAATTATTGGGATGCATGTTAGCTTTTCTCAAATGAAAAAATGGCAATTTGAACTAGCCAATAATTTTTTATGGTCAGTCCAAGAGAAATAAGTATGAGAAATTATTTATATAGAATCAATAACAATTTAGTCATTACTTGTTTGAGTAATCAAACTTTGTAATTCATTGTTAATGGGTTGTTCTGAGATTACTCTGATAATGATAAATATTGTGATGACTATATGGAGGCTATATTCTTCTACTGATACATAAAATTTTATTTGGCCACAAAATAGCTTGTTCTGTTATGTAAAGAAAGACAAGTGAGAGTTTGTAGCATCAGGGATGATTTTTAGTCCGTAACACAATTTGACACAACGTTGGGGATATTTATTAATCCATTGCAATATATATAATCAAAGTTTAAGAATAGAAACAAAATAAAACAATAAAATAATAACATCTGAATAATAATGAATATCAAGTATTATTGCAACACACATCTACATATATTACACAATAATATAATCATTTTACATGATTACAGTCATTTATTATTTCATAGCAGACAAAGATAAATGGGTATAATGCAACAAAGAGATATAATGTTCTTGGTGACAAACTAGGCAAAGAAAGGAAAAGATAAAGCCATTGAATATAAAAATAAAAAAGAGCATTTTAAAAAGCAAACAATTCATTATAGTAACAAATAGACATGTGGAATTTTGTGCATATGAATATGGGCATGTATGTGTGTGTATATTCGCTGTTTATTTATAAATTAGCAGAAATATTTTTTTTGTAAAAAGGATAAATAATCGTAATGAATGATTACTATTTTAAAATTTATTAAGCACTTAACAAAATAATTTAGAGAAGCATTCATGAGAAATTCAATAATTTGGCATGTCCGAAAATTGATCAGGAAAAAGATTGTTTGACATTATTCTGAAATTGTCACAGCTAAGATAGCTAAAGCAAACTTAGCTTCAATTATCACAAAATTAACAAGACCTCTCTTAGATAAAACAAGCAACTTCAAACAGTGTTTTCAGAATGCCTTATGAGCAAAATATCATGGAAGGTTTCACCATCTACAGCATCTTGACAAATAATATAAAGAACTATGCTTAGAGGAAATCATCAATATTACATGTCATAAATAGAATTAGAGTAAAAATAAAAATAAATAATTTGCAGTCAACAACTAGGACATGTATATCAGAGCCCTGAAATAAATAATTTTAGATTAATTTATATTTATGACTACAAACATGTCTGACTTAATATTAAAATTAGATACTTTATTAGCATCTTCATTTTTGCATAATTTATGTGTAAACTGTGCATTTAAATTTTAATACAAATAGTTGAAATTTATGAAAAAACTTCTATTATAAAAACATTATAAATATATCAATTATTGTTATTTAAGTATTTAAAGTGTTTATGAGTTATGCTTATTTTGAACTAATAATTGAATAATTTTAAATATTTAAAATTTAAATATTTTAGCTTATTCTGATAATAATAACAATTTATCATAACTTCATTTATCATTGAAAGAATTAAAAGAAAAAAAATATTTACAATTCAAATGAATTTATCAGAACTCAAGTTAAAATATATAAACACTTTTACTTTAAATGTCATACATTTATAATAAAATAAATGACTATAGTGTCAGAATAGATAAACAATTGAGGTCATTTGACACGGCAAATGACCTATATGTAAGTAACATTTTAAGTTTATTTTATATGTATGGAAAGAGTAATGTTAAAATTTGCCTCTAACCTTTTAAAATTTTTGAATAGAATGATAATACAACTTAGGTAACTCCAATGTATGGATTTATTTAATATTTATTTACATACATATTGAGTTTAAAATATGCATGTATCAAATATTTTTAGGTATAGTTAAAATTAGTAACAGGTATAAAAATGTTACCTTAGTAATAGTTTAAAATAATTGTTTAACCAATAAGGATGTATTACACAAATCTGTTTTGATTATATAAACAAAAATGTGGTATTCATGTGTTTAAATAATTATTTGCATGTCTGCAGATATGTATAAATTACTTTTATGCTGATATTAAATTAATGATATGCATGCCTACTATTTATATTTTAATATATTCTCCACATTGATGAATAAATCACAGTAGTATGTATTGATACATTTGAAGGACACATCTATCCGTGCATGTATATAAACTGTGGATAGATCTATTAAGATATATATTGTACCATCCACCTTGTTTTTAAATTCAAGAAGAAAAATACATCTTTCTTTACCTTTTTTCTCTTTTTAACTCTCACTGTCTTTGAATGCTTCAGGTTTGTCAGGTGCATATACTAATATCATTGGTGGCCACCTACCCATAATATCAACACCCTGCTACTAAATTATAACACTGGCTATCCAAGTACTTTATTTATTTTAAGGAAAAACACTTTAGGCACCAGTCAATTACAATGTAATTAATGTGTTTGCTCGACCAGCAACAAATTTAGTACTTGCCCTCCCAGCCAGCTCATCGGATTCTAGCTACTCCAAATTCTCCACCCACATTATAAACCTCCATTTTCAATATCATAGTTATTTACTTATTAAAACATTGGTGTTTTTATATTGGTTCAAATCACTAATGGTAATTAAATATTTCTATACCCAACTTTCTTTCTCTAATTTCTCATTCTTGTCCCATAATAGAAATGTGTACAAACCTTTTTATAATACATTAGATATTTAATACATATTACCATATATATTTAAATAATACAAGTAGAAATAAAAGCATATTTAATTAAGGAACACACACACTATAATAAGATTTGATTTTAACCATCTGATCTAGAGTTTTATAAAGTTCAAAAGTTTTATCTAACTGGTTTTCAATGGCTATAATTAAAAATGAAGATAACGGAAAATAATTTTTTTTTTACCTAGGATTTCAACACTGTAAAATGCACACTAGGGAAATGCAGCTTCTGCTGATTTTGTTGCACGAAACGGTTGATGAAGAATCCTTGTAGGCTTTTTATTTTTTAGTGATGACATATAAACTATTCTGGACAAGGACACTCCATTGATTTTGATGTTTAAATGAGCATTTTTCTTCTTTGAACTAACTGCAGGTGTTATTGCAGTGAAGGTACAGGCCGGCCACATGACTCAATGGGTTCAGCAACACATTTTTTTTATTTAACAGGATCAACTTTGACTTATGACTTATTTGATTACATTTTTCAATATAATATAATAATATTTTGTGATAATAATAATGATAATTTAAACAATACCAAGCTCTCAATTATATATCCAGTGTTTCCTTATCTTAGGATCCATCAGACATTCTACTGCACTCCTATTGGGTTTCTGTTCCTTTTCTTTTAGCATATAAGATTCTTTCCTTTAGTTTTATTTTAATTAAATAGTAGTAATTAATCCTTTGTTTGTTACTTATCATTAGCTGTTGCAATTACATTTTTCCTTTGTTTTGTTTTTTTTAGTTATTATTCTTTTATTTGCATTAGCTTTCAATTGTATTATTTTGAAAAAATCCCTTTCTTTTTATTTTTACATACACACACATTCCATTACTTTAATATTTTAAGACAAGAATGAAGCTATTTATACCATAAAAATTTTTTAGTATTTATATTATAAATTAATAATAAAAAAATGTTAATCACTTTTCTTTATCTATTCTTTATTTCTGAAATCTTTTCTTTTTCTCAAACTTTTAAACTTCTTTTTTTTTTTTAGACGTAAATATACATATTAATTTTAAAACTTTTTTTTTAGGCAAATCTCTTTCAACAAGTTTAGGAATGATAAATACCATGTAACAACTGCATCAGTACATCTTCTCTGCTCCTCCCCCCCTCCCTTGAGAGTAAAAGGTCATTCTGATCATTTTAGCTCTAATTCCCAAAATTAATAAAATAATACAAAATCCTGTTACTTTATTATAACCGTGATCCGTTATCTGCTGAAATTTATCTATTCCCTTTTATTAATTGCAGTGATTGAGCAGTGAACATTCTCTTTTTTACAGTCCCCTGAGTGATTTCAAATGCATTGTTTCCATATCTTGTATGATCTAAGATGGTTCAGCATATATTGGTTGAAATTTTTTATTTATTGCTTTATCAGGATGGCTTACTGGGTTTACCCTCACCATGACTTCATCCCCCAACTTAAATACATACCTGACTCTCCCTTGCCTCTTTTGTTTTATATTACCCATCCTTCTGAGCCTATGGAATGCTTTCTCAACCTCTTTTTTTTCTGTTAATATATTGCATCCCAATCAGCAAAATGGTTTTAAATGGGTATGGAATATTTTTGCCATGTTGTAGTCTGATGGGTTCAAACCATTTTGACTCATTCTTTGACCAATTTATCACACTCGTGACATTTGTTGCTTCCCTCACCCATCTTTGTTGATCATTCTGTAGATACATGTGAAATAAGCATCCCAATTCTCATAATATATTCCCAGGGATTGGACTGTGTATTGTGAATTGAAGTGAGGAGACAGAAAAGGTATTCCATGGTCTGATATTATTTGCTTTGGAATTCCCACATTTCAAAAATGTTGCTGTTCAGTGCTTGTACAGTCTGTTTAGCATTAGCCTGCATCACCAGATAAGTAGCCACAATTGCCAAAAAACTGTTGGGATGATATGCATATAGGGATCTCAATGGCCTTGTGCTTGACATGTTAGGAGGTTTGGTCTTTGCCACACGGTACATCCCTCAATGATGTTTAAGATATACTTATACATTCCTGGCCAATAAAATTAATGGCCTATCCATCCTTCAGTTTTTCTTGCACCATAATGTCCATATATTTTGTGTATGCACATAATCACCTGCTCCCATATGGTTGTTGGAAGAATGATTTGCATATGTTCTTTTTTCATTTTGCACTGCAAATGTCCTCTTTTTAAGCAGTATCATTTTCTCTCCTTCCATAATGAGCTGTTTATATGCCTATTTATAGTTTGATGGTGTAAATACCATATTATTTTTTTACAATCTGCATCCTACTCTTGCATCTCTGTTAATCTTTGTAAACTATGTTCTATCTCTTTGCCTCCATGTACTTCTGCTGTTGCCATGTATGCATTGTTGCAATTCAGATGTTGTTGTTTATATTTTATTGGGTAGCAGATTAAAGTGTCTGCCACCATATTGTCTTTGACTCAGCAGTACTGTATATTATAATCAAACTCTTTTAAGAATAGACTCCATCGAATCAGCCTACTATTTGTGGGAAAACTGTGATTGAGGAACTCAAGGCTCCTATGGTCAGTCATCACTGTCACCTGTAATCCTATTTTGTATTGCCTAAATTTTTAAAGTCTCACATGATTGCTAAAGCCTCTCTCTTGGTTACTGTATAGTTCTTTTCTGACCCATTCAATAAGTGGCTTACAAAGAAAAGCATCCCTGCCTCCCATCATCCTGTACTTGAGACAATGTTGCCCCTTATACAATTCCACTGCTATCTGTTTGCACCACAAATGGCTTACCAATATCTGTTTATATCAACATGACTTCCCTTAGGAAACATTTTTTTTACACTTTCAAAGCTGCACTCATGTAACTCTTCCCATGCCCATTTTTTCTCCCTCCTTAGTAGTTGTAACATATGTCTTTTTTCTTCATTGGTCTTGGAAACTCTTGTATAGCTTGAATCTTCTCTGAATTTGGAAATATTTCTTGCTCACTAATAATGGGTCCTAAGAATCTTACCTCTGAGGTCATTAAATGGCTTTGCCCAAATTTATTTTAATACCCTTATTTTTACATTCACAAAACAGCCACTTCAAATGTTCGAAGTGTTTTTTTTACGCTTTCTGAGGCTACAATTATATCATCTATGTACATCATAATCAAACCCTTGATTTCTTCTGACAATACACCTTCAATCTCCAAAATGTTCCTATTTTCAATTTATTATTCATTATAAATTTTACTCCATTTGTACTGCCAATATTTGTGCTATTGTAGTACAGTACATTTCCCTTTCACATTTTCTCCTAAGTTTACAATGTCCAATAATGTCACTTTTAATATTAGCTAGTTTTTTCATTCTTGCAATCTTTTTTTAATTTGAATGTGTTCTATAATTAGAGATACCCAAGTAAAAAAAAACCCAAATTGCAGCCTGGGTTTGCAAAGAGCCACCTGGTGGCAAATTGAACACTCAAAGTGCATAGCATTAAGGTTATAGCCTTAAATATATATTTATGTATGTCTGTCATAAATGTAAATATCTCCTAGAAAGCAAAAACATTCACATACACATTAAACAAATCAACTGATATTTCAGTTAAGATCTATCAGACAACTAAGAAAAAAGATCATTATGTTTCTTGATGTTAAACTCAGAGATAAAAAGCCAAAAAAATACTACTTCAACTAATGTGTGTTGGTGAACAGCCAAATCATGTTTGTATACTGTATGGATAATTAATATTGTAATAACAGCTTTAATAACAAGAATTCATGGAATGGATGTTAGGAATTTTCTCTGCTAAGTTTCTTTTAGGCATCCAAAAAGAATCAAGAGTATCATTTCATTTAACAGAATATTTTTATCTGCAGTCTAAGCAAAAAAATAAATGGAAAATTGTTTAAAATTATATACAAACAACTATGGTCCAATATCAGATCACTAATATAGTGATTATTTTTACAGGAACACATATTTTAAGCAATAAATTATAGTCAAGCATTGTCAGTGTCAGTTACTTTACAAGCAGTTGTCCCGGGTTAGCCGGTTCGCTTCCCGACTGATGCTATGACACATGAGAAAAAAAAAATTATAAAAATATCATCAAGAAATTTGTTGCAGCAATAGGATAAAAAATGATTCAGTATATTTTGATTTCTTTTTCAATCTGAATCTTTTATTGTTTGTTGTACTTTACTTTATTTTGTTTTACTTTTTTCATTTTGTATTATTATAATTTTTTATTTATATATGGGTGTATTTTTTATAAATATATATTTTTTATTAAATATATATATTTTTACTATACCATTATTTTGTTCAGTATACCATTTACAATAATTATTATTAATTTTTGAATAATGTTTAAAGACGAAATATCGACGGCTTACGTGAAGAGTTAAAATTAATTGGTCAATCCTCTTTAGCACAGTGGGAAAATGTCTTGAAGGTAAAAAATCCTGGATTTATTCTTATTTAATTTGAAAACAAAAACAACTCATTTTGATCATTCAAATTAATCTGTTGCATTGCATTTCTAATCTCACCTTATTGCCTGGATATCTAATCAAGACTATTTTTGTTTTTTGAACTTATTTATGAAACAACTATGTTCAAACACAATACCGTAATTTATAATGCAATAGTAAAATTCAGGTCCATTTTTTATATTAATATCAATTTATTGGTCAGACAAAGGATACTTAATGGCTTTAATTTATATATGGACTTACTGCAATTATTATTTTATCTTATTTGTTATCTGAAACTGTAGTTGATATGATTAATAGATATAACATTTTGGGGTAATATACACATTTTCAAATGATTGGTGCTAAGTTCATTTATATATGATCCAAAGAGTCATATGAAATTGGAAGTCAATCTTTTGTACTATTTTTAAATATTTTTTTCCAGTAACTATATAATACATGAATAACTTGCTAGTATAAAAGTACTATATTCAACCCAATTTGCTAAATAAAAGTAAATAATCATATGAATGTATTTCCCAGGAGTTCATGAAAAGTGAGTAACAGAAGTGACAAAATAAAAAATGATTTGCAGATCTCCACTTCACAACTGCACCAAATGAGGCATATTACCTATTGTGTTAAAATAGTTATAACACTTTAATAAAATTTCCTATAATTTAAGTTTAAACCAATAAAATATCATATAACCCTATCTCATAAATCCAGATTAAATACTATTGCTGTAGCCATTTCTTATTTCACCAGTTCTATGTCTTTTATTATTACAACTATTACTGAATAATCCTAAAGGAAGTTACACAAATGTTATAAAACAAGAGTACTGCTAATTTTAAGTTCTTAAATGCAATAAGAACATCTCAATCAGTGAGGCCACTTTCTCAACCATAAACTATAAAGATATTAATTTTCATTTAAAACTCAATCCAATAAACATCTAAGCTAAACATATTTGTAAATCTTTAACCATTATTGGTCAGTAAAGCATATGAGTTTTGAACATTAATTAACAAATCAAACTTTATCCACTATAACTAAACATTAATAACAATTTGAAAATTATTTTTTGAATTGACAATCATAGTATAATTATCACTACATTATTCTTTTAATTTATTTTAATCAATTTAAAGTAAAAATTTACAAGAAATTCTGCATCATGCCATATTGCTTATTTATAGTACCAAGTATAAAACAGCTCCTAAAACTCCAGTTATAAAAGTGGAGAATAATGTGGGAGGTATTATAGCTACTTCTTAACACAATATTCTTTTCAAATGTTTCATGTTGTCCATCACCATTTGTTAACATTTTGTAGTATATAATCATGCAGAAGATTATATAATATATTATTATATTTTTAAGAATAGATAAAATATAGTTTATTGCCTAAAATATTTTAGTAAATTGAATGAAATGCTTTGACTAACTTGATAAAAGCTAAATGTAAATAATGTATTTGGTCATGATACTACCAATGTTAACTGATAAAACTTATATTTTTGTTGCTTCTTGATTTCTGAAAACCACACAAAATCTCTAGTAATCTCCGATTTATCATTAGAAACATTGTATTTAAAAAACACACTGAATATGTTTTCTACTGTTAAATAGCTAATATTTGTTTAATTGATTATCATAAAGAAAGTGACTAATCATTCATAATGTAGAAAAATAATAAGTGGACAATAATCTATGCCATATTTTAATTGTTATAAATCATATATATATATATAAAATTAATCAAAACAATACAATAATTAATACAGTAAAAAATATTTTAAAAACAAATATATATCACAATTTAATAGAAGTACTTTCAACTATCTATGTAGTTGTTATCAACTAGATTCAAATTGTATTATAAAAAACCGTTACAAATGTTAATAAAGTTAAGATTTTGTGTATTGAAAGAAATAATAATAAATGCAAAATTAAAGAAGCTATGTTAATAAAAAGTGAAAAGCATCATTTGATAAATAGACAGGTTGCCAATATAAAAATTAATGAATTGTGGGAAAATTGATGTATGACGTATTACTTTTTGTTTACATTTGTAACGTTTTTTGTAATACAATTTGAATCTAGCTGATAACGACTACATAGATAGTTGAAAGTACTTTTATTAAATTGTGGTATATATTTCTTTTTAAAATATTTTTTACTGTATTAATTATTGTATTGTTTTGATTAATTATATATATTTTATTATAATTGGAATACAGACATTGATTAATAATTTATATATATATATATATATTGTACATTTATTTAAACATGGTACAAATATATTGGCATTTGGTAAAAGCTAAGAAAAAGTACATTTAGCGATCTTATTAAAAATATGCAATTATATTTTTTTTATTTTGTATAATTTATTTTCTTTTAAATATACAATGAAAGTTAAATTTTTTGTCCATATTTTTTATCTAATTAAAAATAAAAGTAAAAATTGGAAAGAACAAAAGACACACAAATTAATTATCCAGATAAGCTAAAAGAAAAATCTTTTTAACTAATTAAAGATGGCAGAATTATGCTAAAAAATAAAGACTTTGTAACTGAAAAATGTAAAAGAATGCACAGGATTATCAATGTGTATTTTTGACAAAAACAAAAGGTATGCACAGGAGTCTGAAAACTGGACCTCAAGTATAAAAAGAGACCAGATTGATCGACATCTTGTCTTGTCTGTTTTTCCTATGGTTGGTCATGGATAACAAAAATATATTCAGAATCACTCTAGGCTGAAATAATTTTGCATGTTGGAGTGGACCAAGGCTTTTCCTGACATCATCCATGAAGATGAACACCAGAAAAGCTTCCATGACTAACCAGTAGGATAGACCAAGATCAACTTATAACCAATGGCTGAGCTCATTCTCCCACAAAAAAAACTATGCATAGTAATCTACAATCTTCATGAACTTGCGAAACTTACTGGTAATTAAGATTAACTATTCCTGATTGTGACTAAATTGTTGTCAAATCATTCTTAAAAATAAACTTATAATAAACTCCTGATCGAGCCATTAAATTTATTATTCAAGAAACTTTTGTTTAACTAAGAAATATAAGTTGAATATAAACTGTTTAATTAATTAAATTATATCTGAATTAATATGTGTGTTTTCCTATTAATTAGTAATTTTTCTTTAAACATTTTAATTTATTAGAATAAAATATTTATTTTTAATATCAACTTTTCATTGTATGTTATTGATGATTATTATTAAATTGATTATTAGTTTATTAAGATTTGAAAGTATAATTTACCTTTGCCAATATTCGTTGTCTAAGCTCCAGGAATAATAATATCTAGAAAATAACTATAGTTACAGTAAAATATGACCCAGTTTTAATTTCAAAACCATTTTCCTTTTTATTTATGATGAGTAATGCAATGAATTTCAGTGAATTCTTGTATGAATCCTGGCGCCCTTATTAAAATAAATAAAAAGCTGATTCTATTGTTAGCATAAGTTGAAATAATTGGTAGGCCAGTTAATCAGGAAATATAGCTATGTTTTATAAAAATATAAACAAAATTTTTATATTTTCTGTATTCATAGCTTGATTAACATTCACTAAATATACAGTGAGTAAAAGAAAGTCTACCAGATCTAGAAAAACAGGGAAAATGTTATTATATATATATTATCATTCAGCTCAGAATAAAAAATATAAAACAAAAGTTTTATTAATTTCTTTAAAGTTCTTTTTATTTATATATTTTAAAACTGTATTTATATAAAAAAAAAATTTTTTTTATTTCTATAACATAGTGTGGAAGACATTAGTGACCACATTTGCTAACTTCCAGTGAAAAGTTTAGGTTCTTTTTCTTGTTATTTTTCATATTCTTTAGCTAAAATGGCCAACATATCAACTAAACTAATATAATAGTTAGATTATTTTCTACTTAAGATTTCATAAGAACTTTGAGTGTCAGCAGTTGACAGAAATTCACTATGAAGCCAAAGACATTGAGTTCCAGAAGCTGATATTAAACCACAAAATAAACTTTATGAGGCAAGTCCCGAATTACAGGCCAGTAATTGGATATCTATATATTATAGCACTGTTCCACTTATGAGAGTATAAAATACCAGGTCTGTTAATTGAAATTTAAAAATCCTAACTTTACTCTATCCAATTTTAAATGTCTATTTATGATTGTCTATCATTATTAAATATTTACACTTACAACTCTCCCTTTATCTATCTATCTATCTATCTATCTATCTATCTATCTATCTATCTATCTATCTATCTATCTATCTATCTATCTATCTATCTATCTATCTATCTATCTATCTATCTATCTATCTATCTATCTATCTATCTATCTATCTATCTATCTATCTATCTATCTATCTATCTATCTATCTATCTATCTATCTATCTATCTATCTATCTATCTATCTATCTATCTATCTATCTATCTATCTATCTATCTATCTATCTATCTATCTATCTATCTATCTATCTATCTATCTATCTATCTATCTATCTATCTATCTATCTATCTATCTATCTCTCTCTCTCTCTCTCTCTCTCTCTCTCTTTATATATATATATATATGTGTGTCTGTTGTGTGCGTATTTCAAAAACAATAAAAAATGATTACAGGGAGTATAGGGCAATATCAAAACTACATATTCTGCTATTCAAAAATTTAGCAGTATTCCATTTAAATCTAATACATTTATTTCTCTTGACATTCAAGAAATTTATAAAATTCAGTATGAAGTTTATAATTTCTAAATTGGGTTTGATTATTTGTCACACCATGCCAGGAGAGACACACATGCTAACTTATACAGAAGCACCAATATTCATCAATAATCTCCATGTCACTGTTACTAACCACAATATAGACTTTTAATTAATCTGTTCATTCAGTATATTGAGTGTTCATTATAGCAAATAGAGGGATTTGAACTTGGGGAATTCAGTCTATGTTCATCCTCTACTCCATTTCCAGTAACTTAATACACATGACTACACATATGTAAAAAAATAAATGATCCTCAATATATGTATTTTATGAAGAAACAGTACTAATCAGTTGATACAGATTATAAACTGACACACGTATATACAAAAATTGCTTGGCATATATTAAGATAGCAATTCATTAAAGTTTAATGGATATGGCTCATTCTTTTCATTCTTCCAACAATTCAGCCATCCATTTCAATGAAAAAACAGTATCATGGTCCATCCTTCTCCATTACTGTAACATAAATGGATACATAATGATTTGATAATATGAGGGGTTAGATTAACATAATGTCTACATGAATATAATTACAATATTAAATCCACCAAAGACTTTGAGCATTCCATTGTTTGTTTTTCATGGTTGAATTGTTAGAAGGGGGAGAATATTGAAGCCTGTAAATTAATGTTTAAGGAATTGTTATGTAAATATAAGCCACAGACTGATTGAATATATGTGTGGGATATTATGATCTCTGGCAACTGATGAATGCTTCTTCTGCATGATATACATTTATTGGAGATCACTTATTACTTTCACATGTGGATGGTCACAGATATCAGTTGTTTGAAATGGAGTTGATGATAAATGTAGTCTAAAATCCTAAGTTCAAATCCCTGTATTTAATATAGACTTTTATAAATCCTAACAGGGTATGACACCACCTGGCTAACATTGTGAACATCCAAGTTATCTTCTATTTAAAAATACTTCAAGGTTCATTAAGCAAAACATTTGTTAATTTTATATCAGATTATGAATTTACTATCATTATCAATTTGTATTTTAATTAAACGATTGTTTGTTTGGATAACACATATAATGAGTTTCATATATCAGACATGTTTTTTTTTTTTTTTTGGTTTTGTTTGTGAAAAAAAAATAGTATGCCTACATTTTTTGTTAAATATAAAATTTTTATTTAAATAATAATCTAAGCAAAGTTTTAATGCTGCATTACTGTTAATTACAAATAGTGTTAATTGCAAATGTATACACATGGGATTATATATAATAAAATAAAAATTATGTATAATAGTTTATAATGATTAATAAGTTTAACGATAAATATAAAATTTAAATCTCATATTGGTAATATTTAAATTGATAATAGAAATTTAATAAAGAAATAATATAAAATTATAAGTTTCATAGATTGATTATATTTTGCAGGTTTTTTATCTGCATGATAATACTAATTGATATAAAAGTATTAATAGATATTAAGGATTTACTGAACTGACTTATGTAATAATAACAATTAATGATATAAGTGTACTATAGGTGGGGAATAATTTAGTGTATGTATAAATGTTAAAGTATATCTGTGTTTATATTCCGTATAGATATATTGAAGGTGGTTTAATATATGTATTGTATATGATAGGGATAATAAATGTAAGTGTAGGAGAAATGAAAGATTTGTGGGTTCATCCATGTTAAAAAAAATTAAATATTGATATACAGATGTTTCTAATACCAGGATCATATCCAGATGTGAAAATCTCAACCAGTGCAAAATTGAGAAGCCATTGGGATACTTAAAAGGCCAGATTATATCAATAAGCGAGATGATACATGCAATCTTCCTCCAATTTTGAAAGATTTCTTTAAAATCATTCTTAATTTAACATTTTTGCTATTGGTGGAACTTTAATGTTTTTTGAAATCAGTGATTGTAGCGCCTCTTTAACCATCTTTCTATCTTTTATCACCCAGTAAATGACTTGTGTGATCAAGTTGAAACATTGTTTATCAATATTTAAAATATTTCAACAGGGATGAACCCTCAAAATATGTCTTTTATATATGCAATCCATGAAAATCTTCATATCAGCATATATATATATGCATAAGATAATAAATAAAATGAGTCATTTACAAGTAGATATAAGGTATGTTTATATGATTATGTATTTGTTTATTTATGTATTTATATAGCTCTGGAGAAAATTGCTGGGCAATCAAAACAGTCAGATGAATTAAATAATTTAATAAAATAAGTATTGAAAAACTAAAAAAAAAAAGGAGATTATTTGTTATTTTTATATAGAAACAATGCACAGGTATGAACATTTCATATATATATATTTATAGTACTCTTTTTGTTTAGGTAAGGATGAATTGTTTAGATCAATTTACTAGAAAATTTTAAATTTCATAGCTAATTAAGGGCATGATGTATATAATGTGTTGATGATCTTTTAAAAATCTAGTTAGAACAAATAAGAATATTTACTGTATAATATTGTGTTTATATTAAAAAAAAAAAACATTTAATTTAAGATAAATCATAATATTGTATGGTTGGGAAAACTGGCCATAATAAATACTGCATTAATAAGACTTGTAAATAAATGATTAAAGTAAATTTTAAAAGTAATAATGTAAAGTTATATAAATAGACTATTTAATAATAATAATTATATTTAATAATTCTATTTAAAAAAAAACATTTAATTAAAAGTGATATGGGAGAAGTACATATTTGATTTTATAATATTAAAATAATTATTCTAAATTTTGCTATAATATGATTTTTATGTAATATTTTGTAAATTAAATCATTTATTTTATTTTAGTTAAATTAGAAGCGTTTCATTTGTTTTATAAATCACGTGATGTGTAGATATTCACACATGTGCTTGTGGAGTTTTCCTAGTAAAGTTGAAACTGTTTTAAAATTCTAATATAAGATTTAAAAATAGTATATTTGGTTATCCCAGAATAAAAATACTATTAGCTGTTATAAATATTAAGTTGGGTTTTAAAAATGAATGTAATAAGTAAAAGTAGATTTTTATTTTTGTTTTAAAAGATAACTACGTTTAAGAAGGCTAAAAGTAATAATAAATATTACAATATGATTTTTAAAAGTTATTTTAAAGTGTTTGATAGGTGTAAATATAATATGAAAATTAACTAAGAATTAAATAATATAATAGATAATAAATATTTAGTAAATCATTATTTATTTTTAATTTTAAGGCTGCGTTGTTGGCCAGGGTAGTAATAAGTTAAGCATTGTTGAATTAACCAATCAGGGAAGTAAATTGTTTAGATATAAAAGAGGTGCACAAGTTTTACAACTACTACTACTGCAACTACTACTGTGATTACTATGACTATAACTTCTATCAATGGAGTAAGTTATAAAAAACAACATAATCTAGTAATTTATAGTTTAAATTAGGAGGAACAGTAATAGTCAATTTTATTTATTTAAAATTCTAAAAGAAAGTACACTAATTCATTATTAAAAGATCATATAATACTGAGATGCGAGGCTAAAAGCTAAGTAATTCCTTACTGACTAATTTATTAAATCTAATTTTAACATCAAGGTAAACATGAATAAATCATCATTAAATGTAAATTTATGGATAGAAATGTCGAATTATTATTTTTCTATTAGGCACATAATTTTGCCTATATTAATTGGTCATATTAATTTATTATTGAATTTAGAAAATTGGACTTTCACAGCGGAGATTTTAGAAAAGTTTTCCAGAAATGGAAAGTAAAAAAAAAAACTGAAATGCTTTGTATTCAGAAAACTTATTTAAAATAAGATGGTAAACTTAAAAAAAAAACTTTTAACTTGATGAAAGAATTATTTTAGAAATATTTCTTTATGAAGATATATTGAATAACAGATTTTTAAACTATTATAATAATTTTAAAGATGTATAAAAATTAAGATTGTTAACAAAACCCTTCATATTGTATTAAGAAGAAATCTTTAAAAATAAGTTAATTATTGTATGCTGGTTATACAAAAGATTTTCAAAAAATATTTGTGGAAAATTTTAAACTATGTAGTAAATACCGAGGAACGCTAAATTTTGTTGCTGTATCAAGGAATATAAACCAAGGGGAAATTTGTGTAAAAGTAATAGAACTTTGGAAATTTATTTCCTCATATAATATTGAAAATACATTTAACAATTATTGTTTGAAATGAGAAGAACTATGAACTATTTATAAAGCAATCTGGATATTTCACAAGTCGATTTACTTTTGTTTTTTTTTTATATTTATTTTTTAAAAAAAAAATCGTACATTTTGTTAAAGTGGAACCATCAGAGAATGTGTGTCAGTAAAAGTTTGGTCAACAAGCACTGTACCAGAGGAAAAGAAAAGAATATTTTCTTTAAGAAACTTAATCTATGGACTTTGTAAATATTATTTTTAAATTATTTCTTTTACTAAAAAATTAATATTAATGTTTATTCACAGGATAGAAATAGGGAAGAAACATAAAACATTAAACTCTTTACTAACCTAGTGATTAGATTCTTATAAAAAAATCTTTAATATTTTTTTTAAAAAAAACTTAATATTATTTTTAAAGTATGATAATGTGGAATAAATGATAATATGTAATGTTTTATTTAGTTTGTGATCCAGAAACATCAATTAAGTAATTGCCAGTGGAGACCTATTATTTATGGTAACAATTGTAAGAATATTGATGATTTTATAATGCATTTTATTAATTTTTTGGGGGTGGATGTATGAGAACGTATATGAAAAACACAATGCATACACACAGCTTATAATTTATTTATTCATTTTAAAAATATGCATACTTTTATTTATATTATAGGTATATTTTAATACAAGGGAAATATAAGTATATGTTCTATTATAACTGAACTTAGTGTTTATTTTAAGTGAGTAAGGTATTAAAGTGATATATCAATACTGATGGTTTATATTTTTGGGTTTAAGAGTTATCAAAGAATGAAGTAATCTTTTCTTATTGAGCAATTAGATTGTTATTTATATGTTAATTTATTTATTGTTATAGAAATGTGGGAAGGAATTTAGCGATGTAGAGTGATAGATCTCTAATGATAATAGCTTGGTAGTAAGTTAATTAAATGACACCGAGGTAATATTTTATGTAGGATTTATTTATATTGGAATGAGGGTAGTCAATAATAATAATGATTATGCAAGTATAGATAACTTAGCCCTATAGCTTGTATATGTTCATGGCAGTGTTTATGTGTGTTGAAGTTGAATGTTCCATAGAGCTGAATCAATAGTCTGGACATTATATTTTAGTAGTAGAGGTTATTAGACAAAGCAGTCATACCTCATTTATTATACACTGTTACCATGATGATTATTTGATAGAGGTACTATTGAATTAAAACTCTAGTTTATTCCATATACTTATCTGTTTTATTTACTATCAAAATTTCTCGGATTACATCGTGAAGGACGGTATTTAAATATGAAATGATGAATAAGTTTGAAGTGCGGAATTGTTATTGAAGAAGATAAGATAGGTATATTATTTTTAAGTAAAAATAGAAATAAATGCAAAGAGTACAAGAATATAGTTTGTTCATAAAGAATCATAAAACTTTTCATATTTGCAATTAATTGTTATTTATTTGAAATGAATAAATGATAATTAAAGTGGGCTTATAATGATGTTGTTTAATTATTAAGTTTTTAAAAAGGACTTAATTATGATACATATTTTTATAAGTAAAGGGATAAAACTAAATCGTGTTTTAAAGAATATAAGTAATCATAGGTTTTGTAAAAGTTATTCTATAATAACAATGCATCAGTACGTACATTCTATTTGACATTAAAATTAATGATTAGTAAGCAGTCTAGGTTAATTGCCATGCTATTAATTAAAGTTATTCACATTATTAATAAGTTAGGAATGACTATATGGAATAGTAAAATTATTTTTGAAAAGAACTAAATAACAATAATAAATGAATATTGAACTAATTAATTGATCTTATATATTTTTTAAAACTTACTGACTTAATGAAACTTAATGGAAATGTAATAGAGATACTATGATAATATTTTAATAATAGATTTTTTTATAAAACAATGTTCTGTATTCCATATTTTATTTTACTTAATATATATTTTTTTGAAAGTACATAAATGGGAGTAAACAAAGTTCATTAATGTTGTAAATAATGTACATAATTTAGTATTGAGTTTGTTAATAAAATTTGTATTTCTCCACATCACAGTTACATAATCACAGATAATTTGAATTAAGATATAATATTTGCACAACATAAGTAAAACTATTATTTAAGAATTATAATATTTTCTTGATATGATTTTCTTTAAGAAACTTCATTTATCATATCATTATTATGGTCATAGAATAACGATAAAATGTTTACATAGAATTATAGTATTATTTTGGTTGCCATATATTTTCAGATTATAAGATCATGCCACATATTTATTTAAGATGCCATATGGATAATAAAAGTTTACATTATATTATTATTTATTATTATACATGATTAATATTACAACGAGAAAAGAGATGAAATTAAAGTATACATTGAATATTATTATTATTATTATTATTATTATTATTATTATTATTATTATTATTATTATTATTATTATTATTATTATTATTATTATTATTATTATTATTATTATTATTATTATTATTATTATTATTATTATTATTATTATTATTATTATTATTATTATTATTATTATTATTATTATTATTATTATTATTATTATTATTATTATTATTATTATTATTATTATTATTATTATTATTATTATTATTATTATTATTATTATTAGTAGTAGTAGTAGTAGTAGTAGTAGTAGTAGTAGTAGTAGTAGTAGTAGTAGTAGTAGTAGTCAGATGTAGTTAGGAATGATATTAAACCCCTTATCATTTTTGATTACAACGATTATAATTGTCTAGAATTATTTTAAAAGAACCTGAGATTATTTGACCTAGATTATTTAAATAAATTGATGAGGATTATTTTATTGAGATGGTTTTAATTAATTAATTAATTATTGCAGACGTAGAAATGCTATAGATTTATTGTTTGAGATAATAAGAGGGAATAGTATTCTTATGCCATTGAGGTAGTATCTTATGGGATATTGGCTCAATGTATTCATCTTGCCACTTGTAAACTCACTTCATAGTCTCATGATTTTTACTAGGTATTTATTTATTTAATTTATGAAACAGAACTATATTATTACTTATTGGTTAAAGCTAACTTAATAACTTAATTAAAACATTGGAGGATATATTTATTATGGATTAGATACATTTTAGATGAACATGATTATTTATCTGAGCTAGATCAATTTATTGTTATTATATATTTCCTGAAAGTGAGGGTACAATATATGATGAAGATTTCATTCAGTGAGTTATACATTAGACTGAAATGCTTATAGCTTTAATTCATAAGTATGACTTAAATTACGTAAGCAAATTTAGAAATATTTATACACTTACAATAAAACCAAAAATTCACGGGATAATAAAATATGTTTTAAGATAAAAAATGGAGACAATAAAATAATATTTAATGGGTTTTCATAAAGAGAACATATCAGATCAATATAAATGAATTAGATAAAACTAACTGACAATATATATATATATATATATATATATATATATATTCTAACATATCAAAAAAATTTTGAAAAGTGAAAAATCATTGTTTTTTCTAACTAAATAGAAATATTTAAGTTTTATTGGTTTTTGAAAGATGATTAACATTTCTTAAATATATAAATTAACGACAGATGCCTTTCTTAAGTATCAATTCAATATGCAATGCATCAATTATATATTCTGGTATACTAAGTATAGATCAAATAATTTCTAAGTATAGATTTAATCTAATAATTTCTCAAACATAATGCATAGACTAATATATTTCATACGTATAAATTAAATATAACCTCCTTCGTGCGACCGCGTTACAGGCCAATTGTAACTATACAAAATCAATTCAAACAAATAAAAAGTTATTCTTTATTTTGTTAACTTTATATAAACTTATTAAAGTAACATGAAACGCATTTTGCAATCTCTCAATCGGTCATCCACAATGAATTTCAAACATAACTAAACGATTGGGAGAGCTTCCAAATATCATATATATTACTGGATAGTTTAAGCTAATTATAACCTTATTATAACCAATGAGAATTTTATTCAAATGATCGCACATCCACGTTATGGATTAATTATATTATATTCAAACTATATGGCATTTACACATTTGCAGATAAATTGCATGCCATATACACCATTTTAAGAATGGATCGATGGATACTTCATCTTTCCCAGCTGACACTATTTCTGAGGCCTGCTGAGATGATGATGATGATACAGAACACTTATAAGCTTAATTGCCAGGGCGCCAAGTTGCAGCTCCAATAAAATATAGAGGTTAAATCTCAATTCAATACTCTTAGTAATAATATTTCATGAATGGGTTAATACATAATTAATTTAGAGAACACTGAGAACGCATTAAAATTGACAATATTAATATCTTTAAGAATTCCAGGCTATTCTCAGCATATTCCCATTTACTGTGATTAAAGCTACAATTAAATTTTATTCTAATTATAAAGTTCTATATATTCACCTCCACCTTCCTGTTCCATCCCTTCATCAATTTCACGTCCATATGTCTATTACACTATTATTTATTTATCATTAAATTTTACATTTTTGCTAGCTCATTTCCTCTCATTCTAATCTCTTCTCTGGGTTTTTCGAACAATTAGGTGTGGAAATCGAATAAGCTGTGATAGGTTATTGGTGATAAACATTCCTCTCTTGATCGCCTCCAAGGTGATCTCAGTTGTCTTTAATGCAATCTAATATCAACTTACATTAAAGCTGGAATATTTTAAGCTTATTAAATCTTTATAAACACATCATAAAACATAGTTGCAATTATAACAACATTATATAAAATAAAATGTGTCCAGAGAGATTTGAATACAACGGATGGGGAAAGGATTTTATGCCCACCCTCTGCACTCGCTATCACTCAATACTATCTCTATCCACGATTTATATTTCAACAATATTAAATTATTTTGTAATTTTACGCATTTTAAACTAACCTTTTAAATAGTTTTACCAAATATTAATTACTACATGATAATTCAAATATTAATAATATTATATTGATGTATGATTGGATTGGAAACATCTAAATAATAATAACCCACAAAAACATGGAGACACAAGCAAATTTTATTTAAAAGAAATAAATTTTATTTAACAAACTATAATTCAATATCAATACAAAACATATACAGTACATTATATCTACACTTTCTTTTTACCTTAAATATGGTAAATACCAATTTCTTCCCATTTTCAATGCTTCCTCTTTTTATTACAGATATATTGTAGAAAACACATAATCGATTTTTCCCCTACTTAAATTTAATAATTTTATTTAATAAATCTAAAGTTGATATTCCCTTGCAAATTTCTTGATCTTATCCGATCATCCTGATTAAATATTATTTGGTCCTAATCTTTACAACAGAGATTTCTTAATAATAGTAAGACTAAGTCATTGCAAATAAATTGGCATTAAGATCAAACATCATCATAGTGCACTCTCTATGCTCATGTTCTTATGACACAATAATATTCAAACAATACTACCTAGTTCTCAGCTGGCCATGTAAATATTTATTAAATACATTTATATATGCATTGCTTATGCCCAATCATTCGTAAGTTTTATTTAACCCTTAACAGTTATTAACTTAATTATTTTTGGCTCGTATGCTAAATCAAATCTACAAAAACGATATTCAAATACACCAATTGCACATACATTATCCGCATTCATTCAGACATTAAATTGAGTTTGCAACCTGGTATCCAATACTTATTATAATGCTCACCATGGGTATCCTCTCATACACACATAAGGGATATCAAATATTAATATGAGGCAGGCAGTGACCCAAATAAAAGAGAACCTTTTCACTAAGGTGGAGATATGCTAGAATTTTTATCGCTAGTCATATAAAAACATAGGTATACCAAATACCTCTGGCCATCAAAATAAGAAACCTTCTTACGGTGTAGAGAATACTCAAGTGGGAAAACTCTTCCACTGGGTTCAAATACTTTTAAAAATATAGCATATATCTCAGTGAGTTAAACTTCACTGAATTGGTGGAGATCTTTGTCTATCCACACACATACAGGTGAAAACAAGTAAACTTTCACAATCTTAATATTCTTGCAAAGTAGTATACTGGAATATGAACCCATAAATTTTTCAAGCATAAATCAGCTTGTTTTTGGCCTTAAATTTATGATAATAATAATAATAATAATAATAAGCAATAAGAAATGCACACAAAATTCTCAAAACTATTTCCATGCACTTTTATAAAAAATAAAAATAAAAATGATGATGATACTCAATAGACAAGCAATTCATTTATAAGTCTAAACATTTGATAATAACTTATGATGCTAATAATAATATCTTGTAATTGTTTTCCCTTTTTTTTTTTAAAATTGAGAAAAGAAAAAAAAAATTGTTTGTAAAGCATTTTAAATAAGGCATATAAATTTCCACCCCAAAATGACTATAATAGCAAAAGCTTTAAATAAACATAAAATCATCTGAAAACAATTTCTACTCCCAAAATAATACAATAGTAATTACATGAATTAATTTTAAAATAGACAATATACGTGATATACACTACAAAAAAAGAAATTCATTTTTTTATATATATATATTAAATGTCCTACACACAAAGAGCGAATAATAATAATAATAATAATAAAAAATATAATTATATAAGTCTTTTAGTAGGTGTTGTTCCAGGCTCCTGATTTCTCCTTCTCCCTTTTTTTCTCCTTGACCAGTTTATGAGAGCATATAAGTCCTTGTTATAAAAAGTTCTTTTGATAGAGTTCAGTTCCTTTTCTCTCATATATATAGTTTTTATTTTGCTGAATGCATTCCTCCTTCCCAACTCTAGGTAGATTACCTTTAAACTTTGTATTTTTCTGCAAGTTTCAGTTAAACAGCCTTCATTTAACTTTTTCACAATATCAGTCTGTTTTTGATTGTTCTTTTCCAATTTTAATTTCATTTTGTAGATTTAAATTGACCTATATATGCATTAAACTTTTGAGTTTTAAATTTTACTATTTGCATATATCTAAACGATATTAAACTCAAATTTTAACTTCTGTGGTTTAAAGTTTTATGACCATCTGCAGAATAGCTGACTTCTGGAGGTTCAAGTTGTGTGTGCCCTCTTAAAATTTACTCACTATACATTGTTATATTCAGCCAAATTATTCTGAAGAGACAAAGTACAATAAAAATGATTTTCAATTTTATAACACAGTTTTCTTTTTAGTCAATGAAGGAAAACTGCTACAGATAAGTTTTAAAAACACAAGCCAGTCTAAAATAAAAAGAAGCCCCCTTTTTTTCCTTTAACACAGCTTTTATAGAGACATCCACCTGGGTGTATTATCTTTATAATTAATTGTCAGGTTACCCCTTCTCAATCAATTTTAACCTTTTGCCTCCTCAGAAAAATAAGGCACCAACTTCATTTCAAACAGACACGATTAATTTTACAATCTAACAATTAATTGCCAATTAATTTTTGACACTCTGACACACCAGACTATTGTTAATGGTCTATTAATGGTCCACTTACATTCCTTAGTGAGATCTGTCTTTTAAGGAATGATAATTAACTGAGTAAGATAATACCAACACTAAAAATAATCTTATTTTTTCCCTTTAATAGTGAAACCAAATATCTATTGCAGCTGTTTCAAACTCAGACTTTATATTAAATTTGGCTGCTAATATTAAACTTATTTAAAAGATTTTAATTTCTTATTTAAAATTATTTTACAACATGTAAGAAATGATTATTAATTGTAAATTGTACCATCCAGATTGACAATTAAATTATATATACACACACACCTCGCAGGTATATACTTTTTTTTAAATTTAGATTTTTAATGCCTTAATCTTTATTTCTACCTATATTATTATTATTTTTTATTTACTTTCATGAATTATTTATTTCCAACTTAGCATATGATAATGACTATTCATCCTCACTATCCTAATGTCGTTTTTAATAGTCACACATCTCCCTATCAACAAATGTGTAAAAATCTTGCTTTTTCTAATATTTTCTTAATATCAATTTAGCCCATAACATAAAATAAAATAATCCTCTGGTTATAAACACATTAACAATAAATTTTTAGATTGCTTACTAATTGAACACATGCAATCCCTTATAAATATGGGTTCAAACTTGGTCTTGGCTAAAATTTTCTTATTACACAGAAAAAAAAATACATATATTATGAGGAAAATTTGGATGGAACCTTCTCTTTCATAGCTAACTTAAAAAATGAAGCCTTGGACAAATCCAAGGGCTACAATATATATATATATATATATATATATATATATATATATATATATATATATATATATATATATATATATATATATATATATATATATATATATATATATAGGGAAACATAGAACTACAAAATTAATGATAAAATAAGATTTGATCAGATAGTTTTAGAAAAAATAACTTAAAAACTATTTGTATATATCTGAATAGAGAACTTAATAAACTGTGTTCTACCAGCAGTTTATTTATAAATCCATGTTGGAAATCTTGTACAAGAGCAAATATAAGAATCAAACTTATATAACAAAATATAGAAAGATGCTTATTGTAATAAAAAGAAATAAAAGAAAAATAAATAAATATATTATATACTTAAAATGCAAAGAGATAGCAATAGATAATAATCTAAAATCCTAAACGGTATTTCAATAATTTAGAAGCACATGAAACATCACTTAATATAAACAGAAAATAAACTATTTTTTTTAAAAAATGTTATTTTATGATTGGTTTAATGATGAAGTTACTAAAACACCTATATCCTTTTTACCATAGTTAGAGAGCAAACCCAAAACGAAAACCATTAAACTTTTGCCAAACCTCAGTTACCCAGACCATGTGTTTCTCTTCAGTCAGAAGCTAGAGAGACTTTCAATCAATAGTAAGATGTATAATGCTACTATATTATATCTCAAAACAGTTTACCTAAAAAATTCGTATATAATGTTACTACAAAAATAATTCTATAATTCAATTGCAGATATTTGTACAATTCATAGCAACAACAAAAAAATAATGACAGGTTAATTATTTACTAAAAAGGACAAATAAAAATTTAATAAATTATTTAAAAAACAAGTAATTCTGATTATATATATGTATATATATATATAAAAAGTGAAAAGCAACAGTTGATAAATAGACAGACAGCCAATATAAAAATTAATGAATTGTGGGAAAATTGATGTATGACGTATTGCTTTTGTTTACATTTGTAACGGTTTTTTCTAATACAATTTGAGTCTAGTTGACAACGACTACATAGATAGTTGAAAGTACTTCTATTAAATTGGTATATATTTGTTTAAAATATTGTTACTGTATTAATTATTGTATTGTTTTGAATAGTTATATATATATATATATATATATATATATATTAAAACAAAAGACTGAAATGGAGTCGGGCTGGACATATTTCTAGAAGAGATTATAGTAGATGGACAATTGAAATCTTAAACTGATTTCCAAAATATTGTAAAAGACACTGAAAGAGTCCACATGTGAAATGTATGGAAGAAATAAGAAAGTGTGCAGTGGTGATGTGGAGAAGAGAAGCTAAATATCAGAGATGGATTGGAATTTGGAGATATCTTCATCCTGTAGTGGGTTGATGATAATGGTTGTTGATGATTATAATTAATTGAACACAAAAATGATTTATGATGTTATAATTTAAAAATAGAGTTAATATAAGAATGGAAAAGAGATGAATATATAAATTAAAACTATATATATACTTCATATTTGTAAATTAAAAATTAACACTAAGTTTTAAATTTAATAGTTTTTAAATAATTTTAATAAAAAAGTTATATATAAAATATAAGTATATTAAAATTATGTAAAGAGATGAAAATAATATTAAAAAGAAATAAAGTACTAGATAAAATCGAATATGAACTGAAGAAAATAGTGAATTGAAACACTGTAACAGAAACTAATTACAATATTGAAAAATATACATATCAGATAATGGAGAAAATTCAATTAGTATCAGCTAACTACTAATTGAAATTACAGTAAATATTGAATTGATAAAACACTCCAACTG
Source organism: Epiperipatus broadwayi (assembly GCA_028023455.1). Classification (NCBI taxonomy): domain Eukaryota; kingdom Metazoa; phylum Onychophora; class Udeonychophora; order Euonychophora; family Peripatidae; genus Epiperipatus; species Epiperipatus broadwayi. The sequence goes on along the minus strand of JAQFVV010012622.1, from coordinate 1,017,169 downwards.
GATCCTCATGAACTATATTATTACTCCAGAAAACAAAAGAGTAAACAAGTATAAAATCACTGGAACTGAAAAAATAATGCCTTTGTCTTGTAGTTTCATCATTGGGAAGAAGCAGTAAAAAACCGGCAAGGGCCATCTTATTACCCAGGATCTTGACTCTTGAAAGTACTCAAGATGACTGAAGTTAAAACAGATCACCCCATCTAATTATGATTTAAAACACATTAAGTGTTGACAGAATTAAAAGACATTAATAATTTCAATGGTAACACAATATCTTCTATTTGTTATTTAACTATTGAGTACATATTCAGTGAAAGGGAGCTATATTCCAAAGCATTGGAGTGAGGATTTATTTAATTAAGAAGAGCATGAACTTATACATATTATACCTTGCATATATTGTAATTTGTATTACATATTGCAACTTGTATTAAAGTGCCTGAATAAATTAAGCCACTGTGAGTTTTACTTACTTTTGTTCTAATTAATATATATTAAGGCTATAACCTTAAGACTATGTGCAAAATACGACTGTAGGGACCTCTACAAATATTAACACAAGATTAACAACTTTAAAATTAATTCCTAAAATAATTTATTATTTTTACTTGGGGATTATAGAGGTAATACATAGCAATATAGATGTTTTATACATGCAGATAAATGTATACACATCAATTATATAGTAATTTTGTTAAACTAAGTTAAATAAAATGTTTTGTAAAAAGTTGTAAAAGCTAATTAATTCTAAATTTAGTTTAAAAGTAGGTTAAAGGCAACAGGTGTTTTCTTTTAACAATAATTAAAACTGAAAATTTCATTCTAAAAAAAGTAATTAAAATATTTGTAGATAGATCAATAGATTAAATTAAGGACAGAAATAATTGACAAGATTTAATTAAAAAGACTATTGTTCCTGTCAAAGATAAAAACTTACAAATATAGTATTTAGAAAACAATCTCAGAAAACAGTGAATTCTCTAAAGTAATCTATAGCCAATAGATTGAATGATCCTTAAGATGAGTGGTGAATCCAAATTTTATTGATAAGCTAACTCCATTGAATACAAATAGTGCATGCAATTTATTCAAATTTTATTATTCTTGTCAGCTTCCAGAAGGATATTCTGATTCCATTATGCTTCATCTTCTCTTATGAAGAGGATTATCATTACTCAGCTGTTTTGCCAGATATATGATGCAGGAATAGAAAAGCTGTTATCTGATTTACTTTGTCAACTGGCAGAAGGTAAGCTGCAAACCCCATTGCTGCATCCCAGAAAGAAGCTGTCTACATGTAAAGAAGCTTTCTGATTGTGTGTCCACTATGCACTAACATGTACAAATAAATCTAATGTCCAACACTACAAGAGGAACAAGATGCCATCCCAAGACTAAATTGAAGCTTGAGCATTCTAAAACATTTGAAATTGTGATTTAAACATACTGTCATCTTCGTTATGGTTTAATAAAAAATGCTGTAAAAATCAACCAATACCTAAATGACTGAATGAGAACATTTACATTGTAACAAAAGGTAGGAAATTTAGTTGAATTTCTAATTAATCATTATTATCTCCTATCTAGTAAAAATATGTTAATGAATAATTATCAGTTTAAATCTGTTTATCAGCATGTATAGTGAGAGATTATTGTATTATTTTCTTTAGCAAGCCATAATTTAATTGGTGTTATTTTCAAAGATAATTTTATAATACTCAGTTAAAGTGTATTTTCATAATCTCTGGTCATGCTATTAAAAATTTGTATGCAAATAAATCCATTATTTCCACTTTATATAAAATAAAAACACTATATTAAAATGGTAAATTTATAACTTATAAATAGAGTTCCATCACTCTGTATAGACAAGATAGACTCCTGTATGCAATAGGGTTCAGGTTGAGCAAGTTACAGTTTTATTTGTTCAGGTAATATTATTGATAAGAATGGACAGCTGTCAAATCATCACTTCAAGTTATGCTAATTAGATCTGGAATTCACTCTTATGTAATGGATTGGTGAAATGATCGTAAAATTATTTGCAACTGCTAGTCACTTACTTTGTTTAAGCAGTGATGCGCGATAAATGGACAATTTTTATTGGATATTATTTATTTTTATATTTGATGGGTAGTATTACTTTTGTCACTGTCAGTCACTCATATATTTTACCAAATTCTCTAAGAAGTAATATGAAGCAGAGGTTTAATTCCTACCATATGCATAAAATTTACACATGTATTTGCACTTATATATCAATTACTGTGACCCAGACATTATTTTTTTGTGTTATGCAATTGTTTGATTATTTTAATTGCCTACTGATATCATAACCTGAAATTGAGTACACTATCGATTAGGTAAATTATTCTTCACTGATAACATTTTATTACCTTCATTTTGCAGGGTCATGTAGTCATAGAACAGTGATAATGGAAGGTGTGTATGGTGAGATGTTTATGCCGTAGAGTGGGATCCATTCAAAAACATCCTAATGATAATAATACCCTAAATTAGAATTGATCAAATCTCAAAAATTTCAAGATCTGTAAGCTACCATATACTGTATTTGTCATAAATTAAAATAATACTAAATGATTTAGAAAATTTGAGCTTCCCTTTAATTAATTTACATAACAATTAAAGAAAGTGCCACCAATGTGTGTTATTTTGTATATTTGAAAATAAATGGTTTGTCTCATTATTTTGGGCAGTTTGTCATCATTATTTGCAATCAAGAACTTGAGTAAAATAGTTAAGAGTTTTGTGTTTTTTCCCACCTTAGCAAGCTATAAAGAAAAAAGCTATCAGTCTGTGATGTCAGAATGTGGAATGCACATATATATTGTCCTTGGGTAATTTTCATGTTGGTTATACAATTTTGTCAGTTACAATATAATAAGAACTGTTATAATATTAAAAAGGGTAAAAAAAGTCTTTAATAAATAGCAAAATGCATGCAAAGACTTTTCCAATATAAAGAAAGAGTGAAGAAGAAAGGAAGACTCTTCAGGTTCCTCAATTGCTGTATGATAAACATTTGAGATGACTTTCATTTTGGCTTAGACTCTAGATAAGGTAGATAAATCTTTATTCAGTGAGTAATTTTGTATAATTATCTAGATTGACTAAGGGCAGTTACCTAAGACTACTCTTTTTGAGACTCTTAAATATAATTTTATTTGGCTTAGCTTTGAATCCCAGATCAAAGGAATGTTAAATGGAATGATTATCTTTTTATCCAAAGTATCTAAAATTTTCCAAAAATATTATAATTACTCAATAAGGTCTAGTGTCAGTTTCAGTATTTATTCATAACTGTTTTGTCATTGCTTAACATTACTTATCAAAAATTTTTTTCATAGTACAATTTTAATCATGTATCATAAGCTATAAAAAGTGCTCCAAACATTCAGGACTTCAATGTTCTTATGGTATTTAAGTATCAGAAGTTACTGAGGTGAGCTTCAGTCTATAAACATTTAGCTCTTATGTTTAATACTGTGCTACAGAAATAAACGACACACACCATTATATATTATAATATGCTTTTATTTCACTAATATATAACACATTCATGAATATATTTGCTAAATATTCATTTAATTATTCTTACATATTTTATTGAATACAGTTTATATCAATCAATATGGGGGAAGTAACTCATATCTCTATTATCAATGAATGTTTACATAGAAATATTGAATGTGTGAAGTAATCAAGTTTAAATCAACTTAATTCGAAATCACTTAATGTAGGAACAACTGCCTCAGATTAAGAGTCATAGTAAACCAACAGAGTGATGCATCCAAAAAAATATCTCATTTTAAATGCCACTCTAGATCTAATATGAGTATCATAGTAGTGCAGTTAAAATTACTAAATATGCATTGACTATTATAAAAATAATTAAAATGATTAATATATATATATATATATATATATATATATATATATATATATATATATGATCATTAGATGGCATTTTACCAAAACCACCGAACAAAGTGTATATTTGTTTACATAAATGACAAAAGAGTCAGAATTCACTATCTCTTTTATTTGTCCACCCTCAGATCAGCTGATTTCAAGCTAATTTGCTATCATCAGTGAAGGATAGGGCTAGAAACTAGATAGTGAATTTTGACTCTTTTGTCATTTATGTAAACAAATATACACTTTGTTTGGTGGTTTTAGTAAAATGCCATCTATTGATCATAAATACAAGCAATATCAAGTTACATGATTATAACTTGTTTTTGTTTTTCATATATATATTGTAACAGAATATAATATGCTGTTACATTATTTTAAAATGAAAATAAAAAGATCATAAATAAAAATTGATTTATTAAAAAGAAAAAAACTTAAAAACTAAAAATTAAAAGTTGTTTAATATATATATTGTCGCACAGATGGAAAACTTAAACTATTTTACGAAAAAGTATTTGAAAGTATTTTTTTTTGTAAAAAATTAAAAATATAAAGACTGATATTATAAAAATAGAAATAATGTTAATTTCTATAATCTTAGAAAATGGAAATGATTGTTTTATTAATCAAATGATTGTTTGAAAGCAAACTAGCCCTTGAGGCACTTAAAATAAATTAAATGGTAAGAGAATACAAAGAAATTAAATGACAAATGCAAGCATGAAAATGACAGCATGGACCATAACTGAAACATGAAAGGATTAGTGACATCTGGCTTGTTGAATCCAAAGATTTGATGATAAGAGGCTAAGAAAAATATAAAAGCCAAATGATTATTATAATTGTTATCTGAGAGCTGACTATGACTATATAATTATAACTAGCTATATTGCAGATTTTCACGATGTGGAAATCTGCAATAAATTTAATTTTCCAGACAACCAGCTGAGGCCTCTGGATCACAGTTTCTGACCAAATGAATGGCAAGTAGCAGTTTTATTTCAAAGAAGGACAAAATCTATGAAAGTGATCACAAAGATGGACTTCTAAATCTACTCAATCCATAAGTATGAACTCTTGTGTCTATCTAATAAGAACTTTTCTAAAATTGCAATGAATTAATAGCTGAAAAGAAGAACTCTTATCTGAATTAAAGAATGCAAATTCAATTATTAATATTTTTTATGCAGATGTTTAAGCAATAATTTCCATTTCTTTTTTTGTGTGTGTGTGTGTTATGTTTTAATGAAAATGTATTAAATATAAAGTTGGGTATGGATAGCTGCATGGATAAAAATTAATAACTATGTTTAAATTCATTTATGTTTATTTTAAGGGGTTAATTCCAGGCTATTTGTTTCATAGTTAGGACATTGCTTGTGGAGGGATATATGGGTGTTTATATTAATGTAATGTGAAGCATGTTTAGCATACAGGGCAATGTGCCCAACTGAATGCCTGACCCCAAAGAGGCAGTCATATCATTGAAATGGTCGCAGACGTATTTCCTGCACCATTAACCCCTTCTATCTCTATGGACAGAGATTTATAAGTCGGCAGAAAGACCGCTCTCCCCCATACGTAGAAATCTTTAAAAAAATTATATACATGATTCCTTAGTCAGATAGATGCACTTTCCTGTTCTGGAAATGGATCATTTCCTTCAAATAATATCACACTGTCAGATGCACATTCCTGTCGGCATGGTTTTATGCTAGCATTTTCATATTACATTGGTTGCGACTATATATCTGGAAGCTGACATTGGGTTGGCTATGAACTTTTAGTCTGAGATTGAATGAATGTTTTGATAAGTTTTTAAGTGGAAAAAATCTATGTAGCCTATCTATACTCAACATGCTAAAGTAAAATATAATTTAAATATCTATCTGTGCAGTCTATTTAAAATAGTAATTTAAATTTAAAAAAATTAATGTTAAAATGTAAGAATAAATTTATTCCTCAATTTTAAATGTGCGTTAATAAAATCTATTTGTGTGTTAATTACTGGCAGTGGCTTCTTTTATTTTATTGTTTTAAATATTAATATGTTTTAAGAATATAAATCTATTAAAACTTATAAAAATGTTTAAATCTCTGCTACACTATGAGCTAGTGACATTGGACAAATGGTCAGAATAATATATATATATATATAAATTTTTTGAATCTTAACTTACGTATCTGCCTACTATATAAATTTTTCTAGGTTCAAATGCCTAGATGGCGCCCTTGTAGTGCAGATACGTTAAGAGTCCCCCCGACTGTTATAATATATATATATAATCAGCATATAAAAGGATTCATTATGATAATATATTTAATCATAGTAATTATAAGAATCATATTGATATATTAAAGGAAGTTTTTAAAATAGTATACCAAGATTCTGTCATCAGAAAGAACTTTATTGTTAAATGAAAATATCCAGTAATTCATATTTGATGTGTAGGGAAAATTTTTAATTTTATTTCTCTAAAGCATCAAAAAGCATTATGAGCTTATATATTATTTTGCACCTGTATTTGAGATCCAAAAACACTATAGCTTTTATTTTTGGTTGCTTGACAATTCTTAACAGAAATATCATTTGAACTTTTTTCAAAACATATTGAATATGTGTGTGAAATGATTATTTTAAATAGATGTTTACAATTATGATTATAAAAGCTAAATTATCTCTTATTATATAAAGGCTGTAAAATTGCCAACCAAAGCAGTGGTCAAAGGATGATTGTTGCTGTGGACCCAGATAGTCATTTTATTATGACCATTTATTTAAGTATGTAGAAATACAGATAACTTCCAAATAAAAAAAAAGATTGCATGGATTGAAAAATATTTCTCTAATATTAAATGGGTTAAAGAATTTGTAAAAAAGGCAATTGATATAAAATGTGACCATGTATGAGAGTGAGTCAAAATTAACTGTATTCTAACTGTAGAATTTATTTTAATAATTTTTCAGAAGACCAAATACTTCAATTTTTGACATAATCTCCAGGCTTTTCAGAAAACATCTTCCATCAGTCAAAATCATTCAACTCTCTTCATTAAAATGTTTTAGTCTAAGATGTGAATCATAAATATGCCATTGAATTTACTTTTTTATTGGAAATTAATTTTTATTTAACTAAAACATTTTTGAGGCAACAAAACAGGTGATAGTTAAATCAGTCAAAATCAGGGCTATATGGAACATGCTACAATACCTCAAAATGATTTTCTTAGAAAATGGCCATACTATGCAGTTGTGCATTTTTATACAGAAATACAATGTGGCTGTCTGACAATTCTCTATATATTATCTGAATTTTAGACTTCAGCTTGTCTGTGAACATTTTACTGTAATGACCTTTGTAGAGTCTTGAATCTTTTTGTTCATGATAATCTTCCACTATAATTCGTTGAAAATGAAAAAAAAAGTAAGCATCATTTTTCCAACTGATGGTTGACTTTTGAATTTTTTCTTGGTCGATGATTGAGAATGTAAATAATGAATTCATGTCTGAGTAACAATAATGATTCTTTTAAAAAAACTTGCAATGTTCATACAATTCTATTTGTGAAATTACATGATTTACTTTGGCATCCATCACACACAAATTTGAAAACTTAGACTGCAATGGATTTGGTATAGGCATAATTGTGAGTGACTTGGAAATAATTGATTGACAATGGTTTTGCAAGAGAATCAGTTTACATGTGTGCCCAATATTATTTTCAGTTATAGACATGTATGGATGTCTGACTCTGGTTTCTTGCTTGATACATGTGTGTCCTTCTTTGAAATTTATTATCAATCCATACACACATTTTTATGACAAAAAAATTCTCCATTCTGAGCACAAGATCTTGGATAATTATTAGCAGTAGACTTTAAAAAAAAATTATTGTATACTGCTCTTTTATGAAAATTATAAATTGGATACCAATATTTTTCATATGACAGTCACATTTGAATTAAGATTACATATTCAAAACTGCACAATAATGATTGAGAAAGTGACAGCCGTGTAAGAAATCACTGATAAGGTAGTGCACCATTATAGAAGTTTTAAATAACCAGACTATGGATTATGTTTGACTTATAATTATCCTTTTCTATAAAGGCAAAAATATTCAAAACACTTGTGGAATGAAATTTATTATTAATAAAAATGTGGAAGAAGAACATTGCGATGTTGAAGTTATAATGTGGCAAGAGTTATCATATGAAAATAAAAATAATAATATCAAAAAGACAAAAAATTTTCAAAGTATTTTCCCAAAACCAAAAAATAAACACTGATAATCCTGAATTAGAAGAAGTTAACAATTACAAGTATCTCTTGTCAGGTTATTATTACAGATGAAAACATAATGAATAAAGTCAATCATAGAATTCAACTTGGGTAGAATGATTTTGCCAGACATAATTTTACAAGCAAACATGTCCATGTGTTTGAAAAATGGGGTTTCTAATCTACATATTTTATCAGTTGGATCTGAGATTTGGACAATTATTAGAAAAAAAATTAGAGATATTTCACATTATTCTATAAAATACGAAGGAATCCATGTTAGAATTTACAAGAAGATTAAAAATGAATCATGGATTTGAGAAGAAATATTATCACTGAAACCATAGAAAATATTAAGAGACTGAAATGAAGCACAACAATCAGTTTCAAGAAAAGCTGATAATGTAGAGACAATTAGTGTTTTAAATTGAAACCTAAGAATACTAAAAGACCTAGATAAAGTCCACAGGTAGATAAAATAGGAACGTTTGTTATTATGGTATGAAGAAATGTGAATCAAGAATATTAGATCAAACATATTTAGCCATCATCCTGCATTGATTTTATAATAGTTAAAATGGTTATAATGATATAATTACTATAAAAAGAAGAATATATAAAAACACAAACACAGTTTATGAGTATAACTAAAAATAAAGTGAAATTAAACTAAAACAATATTTGAACAATATTAATTTAGTCATATATATATATATAAATAATGATTTACAAACTATTACAAACAATCCTTAAATCCACAGAAGTACTTCTGCAGATTTAAGGGTTGTTTGTAATAGTTTGTAAACCATTAAATTTATTATTTCAATTATAATTACAATTTTGTCTTTAATTAATGGACATTTTATTTATTTTATATATATATAATTCTCAAAGCAGTAATTTTAATTTTAAAATAAATATGACAGAAAATATTGATAATTACAAAGATAGATTAATTAAGAAAGCATTGTATATTGAAAAAATAAGACCTTTCTGAATAGAATCAATTGGTAGGACTTTTATTTAATTTTTTAAATAAATTTAGCAATTAAAAAGACACATAATATAATGAATGATATCATGGCAATTAAACTGTATAAAGAGTGGGTGAACATTTGCAAAAAAATAGTAATATAATAAACTATTCTTTAAATTAATTTGAATTAATTTTTGTAATAGTCTAAATTTAAAATTAACAAATATAATAAATAACTCCTTTCATTTACATGTTACTCATTGCAATATATTTTTCCTACATTTGTTCTTTTTCTTACAATTTATTAAATTTGTTAATAAAATTGATACATACAAGAGAAAAAATATTGAGATTAATACACCTGGGTCTCATTTTACACGATAGATAGGTTCCTCAGAAAACACGTGCAAATGAAATCGTGCAAAAATAGACGTAACTTACCTTAAAAAGGAGGCAATATGGACTGTGATTTTTCAAAAATCGCATAACAGCAAAGCACCAACATAAAATTACTTTAAAATTCGTGCAAAAAAAATAAGGAAATAAAATATGACTAATAAAAAATTTCAAATTTGAAAAAAATTGATACAAGACAAACATTTTTTAACTATAATATTTAATTTTATTCAAAACAATATATTTTTATGCATAATTTACAGTAATTTATATTTTTTTATACATGTTTTAATTATTATCGCTATTTTCCAGTAAACAGGTTCATTTGCAAACTGATAAAACAATCAGATTCTTCACAAGTGAAATACAACTAGCGCCAACATCACTCTCATGTTGTATTAATTAATGGTTTTCTGGTGACATCGTAATTAGTAATTAATCTAACAACTAAAAATTAAATTCTTATTTTGTCTTTAATTTTCAATTTTAATTGTGCCAACTGCTATTACTCACCTTTTAAAAATAAAATTATGTTCTTTTTTAAAAAGCAAAAAACAGAATGTGATTTTAAATGCAAAATTAACATGCACAATGTTTGAACAAATTTACATTATAATCTTGTAAAATTTAATGTGTGTATACATAAAATGTGGAAATCATGATTTTAATTTCATTATTGCATAAAATCCAACTATTATAAAGCACTGAAAATATTGAAATTACTAAGTTGAAAGTTGAATTTCAATAATGTGCTATTACTTTCAATATAACGTAAGTGCACCAAATTTATTATTTAAAGTAATAGCGCAATATCAGAGTTCGACTTCCAGTGAAACACGAATCGCGTAACTTCAAAATCGTGTTAAACAAGTCCGCGTAAAAAAAGACTCAGGTGTATAATGTTACATCTACATGTAAAATCTAATGCCATATTTGTATTAATTATATATTAGACTATTTCTTTCTTCTAATATTAAACATTGAATGTCTACAGAAATATTCAAAATATATTTAAATGTTAATACCAGTAAATATATTAATATATAACACATCATTATATTCTCTTTCCTTCAGTTTTTTTTTTTGGCATAACCAGAGATAGTAATAGCATAAAAATTGAATTTGGACTTTGAGATTCATGAATATTAAACTTTCAGGAGGTGATGGAATTACTCTATCATATAATTATATTAAAATCCCACCACTACCACAATCCCTTATACAAACATTATATTTGTCTTGTGTTTTTTAACTTATATAACATGAAAATGATTTTCATAAGAAATTTAATGAAAACATAATATTTGTTTTTATATATAAGTAATTTATGCAAAAATATGTGTAAAATTTAATAAAATTTGTGTTGGATTATGTTTTTCTAAATTATGATATCCTGAGTGAAGAAAAGAGAATGATAATCATGTTTGATATACTTTAATTATATATATACAAATAAAATGCCTAATAATTAAAACTCTATTGTAATAACAATAAAATAATAAATATAATGGTAATTAACTATTATATATGGCTTTAGTTTTTTTTTGGATCATGAAAGGACATAGATATATAAATTTAAGTTTGATATGGAATATTTTAAAATTTTTCATGAAGACAGTAAAAATAATAAAAGAAAAATTAAGATGGAAATTGTAATAAATACAAATAAAATGAATATAATTAATAAACAGCCATTAACATTAAAATTCAGGATTCATATGATTTGAATTGATGATGTTTGCTTCCATTATGTCTTTTGAATTTAATAGCAGTTGTGGAGGGTTAAGGAATTAACTGAAAGTACTTCTGCAGAATGAAAAACTATACACCTGGGTCTCTTTTTACGCTGACTTATTTAACACAATTTTGAAGTTATGCGATTCATGTTTCACCGGAAGTCGAACTTCGATATTGCGCTATTACTTTAAATAATAATTTTCACACACTTACATTATATTGAAAGTAATTGCACATTATTGAAATTTGACTTTCAACTTAGTAATTTCAATATTTTCAGTGCTTTATAATAGTAAGATTTTATGCAATAATGAAATTAAAATCATGATTTCCACATTTTATGTATACACACATTAAATTTTACAAGATTATAATGTAAATTTGTTCGAACATTGTGCGTGTTAATTTTGCATTTTAAATCACATTCTGTTTTTGCTTTTTAAAAAAGAACGTAATGTTATTTTTAAAAGGTGAGTAATAGCAGTGGGCTCAATTAAAATTGAAAATTAAAGTCAAAAATAAGAATTTAATTTTTAGTTGTTAGATTAATTACTAATTATGTTGTCACCAGAAAAGCATTAATTAACACAACATGAGAGAGACATTGGCGCTAGTTGTATTTCTTCTTGTGAAGAATCTGATTTTTTTATCAGTTTGCAAACAAACCTGTTTACCGGGAAATAGCGATAATAATTAAAATGTGTATAAAAAAATATAAATTACTGTAAATTATGCATAAAAATATATTGTTTTGAATAAAATTAAATATTATAGTTAAAAAAAGTTTGTCTTGTATCAATTTTTTTTCAAATTTGAAATTTTTTATTAGTCATATTTTATTTCCTTATTTTTTTTTTTGCACAAATTTTAAAGTAATTTTACGTTGGTGCTTTGCTTTTACGTGATTTTTGAAAAATCACAGTCCATATTTCCCCTTTTTCAAGGTAAGTTATGTCTATTTTTGCACGATTTCGTTTGCGTGAATTTTCTGAGGAACCTATCTATCGCGTAAAACGAGACCCAGGTGTATATAATATTTCATCACCATTATATATATAATATTTAATCACCATTATATATATATATATATACTGTTATACTGTTGAATTTTACATTACAATGAATTATTTACTTGTATACAATAAGGATTCACATTATAACATTACATATTATAATGACAGTTATAAAAATAAGAATACTATATCATGTTTCTGTCCTCTCATAATTTTTATCCTTTGTTGCTAAGAATAGATACTTGTCCATTTACTATAATAAATTTGTTAGCTGGTTTGTTTAATGACTTACTACTAAACCTAAATAAAAATTCTCATATACCTGTAGGAATTCCACAAGTCTATAATAGTTTGAGCTTTAGATGGTGTGTCTGGCAATTATACAAGCCAATCAATATATTTATTTTTTAAGTCAATTACCATCATCTACCTTGTCTTAATTCTGAGGGTTTCATGTGGCATTATTAGTAGGTATTGCAAAACTTAATTTTTTGTCATGTATTCATATATCAGCAAGGCTAAAATTACACAGATCCAGTGAACATCTATAGTACTTAATATTAATGCTCTAAAACTACTCTATTATTGTCAATATTTAAAATTGTGTTATAATTTTATGTAATTTACATACTGAGAGCAAAGATTTATTTGTGTATCCAATTATGAAGTAGTGCTTCATATTATTTCAACTGGATTCAATCATAGATGTAGCAATGAATGCAATCAAATTGGAAAGGTATTTCAAATTGTCCAAGAAGAAGTGAAATAAATTTCATATTGTGTGCATTGTAAATTAAATGGTTTGATTAGGCCATTTCTTGGATGGATGAATACAGGATATTTTTGATTGATGGTGTGGTTGTCCCCAGATATATGTCAAGCCTCCATGACTTTATGTTTAGCATTATTGCACTTGAAGCAGATTACACTGACAGATACAGGGTCAAAACTATGACTGAATTTAGAGAAATGGTCAAAGAGGATGGAATTTGCATCAGTATTAGATTTAGCTTGGTGGTAAAGATATTTATATTGAGCTAAATTGATGGATAAGTTGGCTCAGGATTTTCCATAAAAAACAGAATGGCAAGATGTATTTTCACATATAATTTTGTAATAATCTGTGCATGAAGATCTGCAGGCATTTTAATCTTTTGAATTATTGATTAAATAATGCAGTGGAAAAAGAGTGTGGAGAACAATTTGATAGTTGGAAGACACTATATTATTAATTAGTTAGGAGATGTTAGGTAAGTAGGGAAGGGATATCCAGGGATTATCATTGGATCTGGAGAGGTTTTCATAGTTTATAAGAGAAGTTTTTAATGGTTTGAATACGTGATGAGTCATTGCTTCCAATACTATGCAGTTCTGACACACACACACACATATATATATATATATATAATTTTTTTGTCAGACTCAAATTTACAGAAGTGGAGGTTTCTGTATAGAAATGCTTTGAGTTCTGCTAAGCACTTCATAATTGTCTACACTAATAAAGCTTTCCTCTCAATATGGTATTGTATTGTTTATTTATATTACAAAGCATTATAAATCAAAATGATTATTCAAATATCACATAAGTATTTAAATTATTTAATAGCAAGTCTCCAAAAATGAACATAGAGGAAATTCTACAACAAACAAATTACTATTGCTTCTCATAATTGGGAACATCCCAGGTGACACAGAAAATGTAACATCAGTTTCATCCCATACAACAACATGGTACACTCTAATTAGATATGCATAATTTTATTAAAAAAAAACACATCATACTTTTTGAAAAATACATTTATATCTAAAGGGTTTGGCACACATTATAAATCACACGTAGAGTCATACTGTAATATAATATAAATATTCGTCAAATATACACATATGTGCAATGTATATATATATATATATTGCACGTACATGTTGGGACCATGTTTAATACAATTTATACGTATTAACGCATAGTACATAACACATGTGCATTGGAAATAAAGGATTAAAATGTATAAAGTTATTTTTTACTATTTATCAATTTTTATCTTTCATTAGCATTTATTGAACCGCTGACAACTGAAACCTACTTTTTGAAGATCGCATATAGCATGAGAATAAACTTTGATGAAAGAAGACAAGCAAACGCAAATGAGATTAGAAACTAATTTACCATGGAAGTAAACAGAAATAAAAAGCAAAACATAAGTGGTAAATCTATTTGACCGAAAAAAGTGTACTCTAAAATTAATTATTATTATTTGTGAATAAGATTATATCTCTGAATTTATTCAAAAAACAATACATTAAATAAATGAAAAACAATTTTATTAATAAGTAAATAAAGGAAAAAGGCATAAACAAATAATATTTACAAAAAATATTGATAAGCTGTCATAAGCATATGGTACAAACATCTAAAAATGCACAATAAAAAGAACATAAAAATAAATAAAATAAATAAAAAACATATTACCTATATGTAAACAATAGTCATAAAAAATTAACATGAAAAATATAAATTGATCTAAATAAATAAAACTATATCTAATTTAATATATATATGTAAAAACAATGTAATAAAATTACTTTAGCAAACATAAATGACAATATATTTATATACTAATATTTTTGTAATATTTTGCTGAAATATATCAATTATTTAACCGCAAATGTGCAGTTAAAGGTAAACCAAATTTGATGTAAGGAAACTATATAAAGCTTATACTTATAATATATAAATCAAAATGCACTTATGGACTAACAATTTTGTAATATTTTCAGAATATATATATATATAATGATTACATCATTTTGTGTTATCGTGTATTAAGTTCAGTTGCGCTAAATTTGAGGTAAAAATGTAAAGGTTGTCGTTTTAATAAAAAAGACAGCGTATTTTCTCTATGGAAACAATAATGATAAAAATAAAAAACTAACAAAATTTATATATTAATATAAATAAAGAAAACTCTAAGGTAATAGATTAATTATTACTGTTTTTTTTTTGTTTTAAATAAAAAAAATCAATAAAATAAAATTATTGGAAATATAAATTTAATATTTATATTTATGAACTATGGTGAAATACATATTTATGAAAATTAATTATATCTATTATTTTGTGGCATATGCAAAGATCAGAGGTACAGCCACAAAAATATGAATATTTTTTTTCTTTTATTATAAATTATAGTTTAAAGATTATATAATAATAAAACAAAAAAAGAAAACAATTGAAAAAAGAAAAGATTATTGTGTTTATAAAAATTGTGATTAACTCTATAAAACAAAATAACAATTAAATTATTTTTTTCGATAATTGGCTTTGTATTTTTTACCGACATCAGTAGTATCATAAGGATCGCTCTCTCGGAAATATATTTTTATGAACTGTGCAATTTTATTTATTGTGATGATAAATAACTATTAATAAAAAAAAAAAAATATAACTGAACGAAACATGTGTTCACCAAAGTCATAGTCCATTGTTGGATTCATAGAAAAAAAGTTTACCAAAATGTAAGTGAATATCTGTTTTATTGCTTTTTTATCTTTAGAAGAAGTTTTGAAACAGTTTTCACTCGATGATAATTGAACTTATCCATCATTCCGTTTTATGCAAATGGATGCCATTACAAATAGACAAAAGCTATCTTAAGTAATTTTTGGAATCATTAAAATATTATAAACCTTTTAAAAATAATTTTAAATGAAACCAAATAATTCTAAAAAGAATAGACACTAGAAATCCGAATTTTATTGATAGAATAAATAGGAAATTCATTTGCACATCAAATCTCATAGAAAAGTGGAATATAATATGTTAACAATGATGGTTTTAGGAAATTTATCTTTGCATCAGATTTTAGCATTGTTAAACAAGTTTTAAATGTTAATTCGATCTCAATTTCAGAATTGAACATTATAGAAAATAACCTAAGGTATCACCCTGCACAAAAATCAGGTTTCTCCAATGATCAGAACAGAAGTTATTACCCCCTTTCCGGTGGATTGGGGGCCCAAAAAATAAATCAATAAATATTTTTTTTTTCAAATCAACACATAATTACAATGAAGTGATTCCTGAGCTAAAAATAATGATCTAAAGACAAAAATGAGTACAAACGATGTTTTAGACCTAAACAGAGACATTGAAGCTGTAAATTAATCATACTTTTTTAAGCAATAATTATTGAGAATTTTCCAAAGTTTAACAACAAACTTTCAGATTATACTTGAATCATTGATTACTAATCAAGACCTAAAATTCAATCAAAAAAAGAAGGATCCAATTAGTATCAACAACTAAAAATCACTGTGATCCCTGAAGGACTTTGGTTGGTGGGTTGAGCAGCTGCTGTGAACATTTGCAGACACAGGAGTTTGATAATGATTAAGGGCAGATGTTCAACTCCATTGAGTTCAGTGTGCAAGATGATATGGACAAATGATTTATTCTCATGGTGTGCAAGTCAATCTGGCTTGATTTCAAAGCTACATGAATTAAATATTGTATTGGTGGGTGTGAGTTTGCGCTCCTTTTCCTCAAGTGTGGTGATAGTGGTCATAAGGGACTTGTTTCATTTGAAGGGATGATCGATGATCAATGTCTATCCTGGGAATACCTGCTGGGGGTGAAAGTTACTACCTTCACATGGACTTTGCCGTGAAGGGCTACTGCACCCCTTGATGGATTATTTGATAGGTTATTGTTGATTTGCACTCACTATTCTTAGGTTTCATTTTTCAGCTTTAAATTTAGTGCATTTGAAAGTGGTTTCGTCTGTTTTGGGCCACTGCCTTTTTTGTAACATTGATGGAGTTTTGTTCTAATATTTTGTGGGAACAGGTCTGCACTTTTCTTTTCTTCCCCAGGGTGACAGGTGGTAGACATTAGGTGTCTGGTTTATGGTGCAGGCTGTTGACAATTTTGCCACTGCCCAGAATACCTGCTGGGAGGGTACATAGTCAAAGTCTCAGTGCTATTCCTGCTCTGGTCAGCTGTTGTGTGCCCTGATAGGCTGTTTTTAGGCAGTGTTGATCTGGCTCATTACTTATTACTTCTGAGTTTTTACCCAAGTTGGCTTTCCAATTTTGGGCAGGTAGACTGATTGTGGTCCCTGCTCATTTAGACTGCTAATTGGGATGCAGATGTATTTGGAATGGTCTTGACATGGCTTGGCTGTGGTTTGAGAGTTTATCACTTGATGAACTTGGGCCTCACTGTCTGTTGTGGTGGTTGGCACAATGCTGGACTTCACCTATTCAGCTGAAACATTTGAGTCTTTGCTTCGGGGCCCCAGGGGCAGGACCATTGGGTGATGGTTAAGTTCTCGACAGCTGGGCCATGTGGATCCACATACAGATACACATTAATCACATTACAGCAATTTTTATGGATGTAATTGTTTTTGAACATATGTACATTTTACCTTGTTACATTGAACACTGTGTAATCCTCAATGGGTAAGTGTACTCGGAAATTTTTGTAATCTTTTACTAATAAAGGTTACGTTGAGAAAAAAAAGAAAATATAGCTAATGGTCTTAAGATCTACTAGAATTGAAATAATTATTAGTAAAAATATATATTGCCTCATTGTAGAACTTAAAATAATAGAATGAACACATAACTTTTATACATTAACAAATCTTTTTTCTCTCAGATGTTTTTAGCTTATGACTTTCATTAGTGAAGAGTTTTGTATCCAGGATTAGTGCATTAAATCCAAAAAATCCAAGTACATTTGACATATCCAAAATTGCTCATTGAGGTGCAAAGTCTGTCATTGGTGAAAACCACACACTAGACAATAATTTATGAAATATAACAGCACCTAATGAGGACCAAAAACTTTAACTGATGAAAGCCATTAGCCTGAAAATATTTTAGAGATATAATAGCACTGGATTAATTTGTCTCTCATCTACAATCTATGAATTTTTTGTTATACTATTTGGCTTAAGTGGGGTGTAAAAAGGATTTGCTACAAAAAAGCATAACATCAGCTGGGATCATGTAATACTTTATACCACTTATATGTAACATATACTGCATAACAGTTAGAAAATTGCAAGACATTTTTTTAAATCAAAAGCAATGACTAATTGTCTTAGGTGTAGGAGGTTCATTTGCAAATGAAAGAAACAATTCATTTTGTAGTTTTCCAGTTATTACATCACTTGATACAATCATTTGCTTTTTATAATACTTTTTATAGTTTCGTCTGTTACAAGTTTATGATCCTATATATCTAGTGTTCTGGTAAGATGGTGTATTCTAAAACAGAAGACCCCTAGATCACAGGTTAAGTCTGTAATTTCTGGCTCTTGAAAATTATGTGAACTTCAGAGCAATAAAATACTCCATTATTTTAATGATTTTGGAAATCCAATAGTCGAAGAAAAATCAATATCTTGGGAATAATTATCTAAATCATTTATATCAGTCTATTTTAGTTAATAATTACACTTTTGCCCGTTATATATTTTCATTAAAATAAAAAATTAAATTGGTGATTAAAAACAATTTAGAAGTACTACAAATATAAGGTGTTATATTTTGATTTACAAGTGTCAAACTTATTTTGCCATCAACTTTGACGTGTACCAACCCAGATAAATATTTCAATAATTATCACTAATTATTTATTAAACTAGAGATTATCTGTAACCTGTATATAAAATTTAAACAGATAAAGATTAATATTTCCGTTTTTTTTAATCAAAGATATTCAAGTGGAAGTTATTAAGTACAAATATACTTATAAGAATATGATTATTGTAATAATAAAAGTAAATGTACTATATTTTCAATTTTCTTTTTTTATTTGTCTACTTTCAACTCAATTTCATCATATTACAATCATCCACCACAACAGGAATGTGATATCCATTTTTACTAAACAGTGGAGTCAAAACATGTTACATCTAACTACAAAATTTCAATTTATTGCTTGGAAGAAAAATGTAAATAAATAAACAAAAAAGTCATTAAAATGAGTAAATTTTATAAAATTAAGTAGCCATATGTTCTTCTATGAGGATCATGTGCAATCATACTTAAAAATAAATAAAATTTGTAAATAAATATAATATGCCATTTCTATCTTTTTGGTTAACTTCTCGACAGCTGGGCCATGTGGATCCACATACAGATACACATTAATCACATTACAGCAATTTTAAGGTACATTTATAAAAAACAAACATAAGTTTTATATACGTAAAACCTGCTATCGCTTGTATTTGTTTTTTATAAATGTACCTTTAAAGTTTTCTTGCAATGATATAGATTGCAGAAGCTTTGACTATGTGGAGAAACTGAACTGATATCAGACCCATATAGTTATCTGGTTTGGTGGGCTGAGTTTGAAGACATTAATGTGTCTAAAAAATTCATGCTTGCAAACTGATAGAAACGTTTTGCATAAACGCTTGGAGTTAATGTTTAGGTCTAGTTTCTAACTCCTGTCCTTCACTGATGAGAGCAAATCAGCTTGAAATCAGCTGATCTGAGGATGGAGCAAAATGAAAGAGACAGTGAATATTGACTCTGATGTTTATGTAAACAGAATACGCTTGTTTTGGAGGTTTTGGTAAAGCTCCATCTATTGATTTGTTAAAGAGTTGGGGAAATGGGGAAAAGGGAGGGGGGGGGGGGGGGGGGGGGGGGGGGATATATATATATATAATGGTTTTAATTACAACATTATTAATAGGGCTACAATTTTGCCATATATAAAAGGAGTAACTGGTAGAATTGGTAACATTTTAAAAAATAATAATATTCACACAATTTACACTACTTATAAAAAAATTAGTGAAATATTTCCACTTCCTAAAGATAAAATTACTTTGGAGTGTCATGGTGTAAATAAAATTCTATGTAGGGTCTGTCCACATACATAATATAGGACAGACTAATTGTAGAATAAATATTAGAAAGGAAGAACACATTCTGGCAGTGAGAGAAAAATCCAATTCATCAGCTATTTATTCTCATACAAAATTAACAAATCATGATATCAATTTTGAAAAAACAAATATTTTAGCAAAAATTGAACAATATGACCAGATATTGCTAAGATAAGCTATAGAAATTTTTAAAAGGCCCAAGAGCATAAATGAAAGGTGTGAATTAAAGAAGATTAACAACATTTGGAAGAAGCTATTGGAAGAGAAAATAAATTTTAAAACTTCTCAACCAATAGAATTTAAATATGAGGAGAGAAAAAAACGATAAAAACGATTTTAAATCTCACATGCATTCTTATGATTTGAGAAAAAGGATGCTCTGAGGAAGGTACTTGATATTGTACTGAAAGGTCAGCACTTAGTTTTTTCACTACACGGAATATCCCACAAATAGTAATAATAATATGATATATATATATATATATATAGGAAACCAGCCAACACTTAGATAATCCCAATATAGAAAACAATCAACAATCTCGAAGTGTTGTCAAGGCAATCTCTTTTAAAAATAAATATGAAATGTTATTGTTTAAAGGAGATTGCCTTGACAACAGTTTGAGAATGAACTAGATTTATTTAAAAGAGATTATTAATTGGAGTTTAAATGGGTTTAAACACCGTTTATTAATAAGTTTAAAAACATGCAAACAGACTGGTCCTTCATGCTGGGAGGGATACCATTGATAGCAGAGTCATCAATGATACCCACAGTCAGAACAAGATATGCAAAGCATAACATGATCACATTTCTAGACCGTGGCCCACCTCAACAGCTATATTTAAACCCTTGCCATCCAAAGCATACCTCAGGCAACAGCCAATCATAAATAATATAATCAGCATGCTTTGAATGACAGGCACACAATCCAGTGCTTTAAATATCCCATTACTAGCTCAAAGTCTGTCTTAAAGTCCAGCATATTTACTTATCACATAAAATAACTCTATTACTATTTACTGGAGATGCAGTGACAAGAGAAAAAGAGAATATAGACAAAATAATAATTAAGGCAAACATTAATATTTAATTATTTATGCACACATATATTTAATATAATATAAAATAACACAATAAAATTTTACATAAGAAAAATATAAATGATTTTAGCTATAGTTATAATAGTTTGTTATTTAAAGTTCATTCATTTAAAGTAAAGGGTCTAGACTGTGATTAGAATATATATAAAAGTATCTTTACCTAGGTTTTCATGATTGTCAGTTTCCAACCAGTTGGCTTTTTGGTCTCAATTGATGATTACAGGGCTTGTTTTCTATTCTTTGTGTTGACAATGGGAAAGAGAGTTTGCAGCACCAATTACGTACAATCTAGGCATTGGTTCAGGCAAGGCTCAGTTGATTTTTTTTTATTGAGGGTTTTGTGGCCTGAAGCTGAGCTGAATTTCCTAAAGTCATCTATCAGTGCATGTTGCTAGGTCTGTGGCTTTTGCGTGGATGTTTATCACAGCAGAAATTGACTTGCATGCTATTGCATTTACAATTTTCAAATATTTGGATCTTTGGTTTGTTTGGATTTTGCATTCGGTTCCAAACTAAATATTAATAACTGAACTGATGAATGATCTAGCAAATTGCAGTTCTGGCTGAAGAACAATAACCAAGATCTTACTTTTATATCTTAATTATCTCATTGTTTTATTTTACCTTGACTTGTAATAGTCTTTTAATTAATTTTACATTTCTGTAATTAATTGATTTTTACATTTACCTTAATCTTAATCTGTTCAGATTCATCTACTACCTTGATAAATAGGTTACAGTGTTTTAATTAATTCAATTATTTATTTTTAATTTTTTTATCAGTCTCAAATCTTATAAACTAATTTATTAATTACATTTTTGAAAGATTTACAACCATTTTCTTTTTGACAGACAAATTTTTAATCTGATTTCACATTTACTCATTTTATACATTATAAAAATTTTCTTTACAAAGAAAAAGAGAAAAAAAGAGTTTTAAATTTTTGTAATTCTATTTTACATTACTCGCCCTCTTGCTAAGAAATTTTATACTAAGAAAAAAATTCACACAATATTTTGCTTTTCCAAAATTTCATTTTAAAAATCTTAAAAGTATTTTTTTTAAATTATGAAAAATGTAATGCTATTCACTAGAGATACATCACAGACACATCCGATTGAGAGATAAAATGTGTGAGTTTGATCTATTTCTAGCTTTACCATTTGATTTTTCATTTTTACTTATGTAATACATTTCTATCAAACAAGTTTCCAATTTGCTGTAGATTATTAAAGCACAGAGTGTGATCTTTCTTAAGCTACTCTTCTTTACAGGTTGTATTCAATGTTGATTTCAACAATTATGTCATATGTGATGACAACCAGAGACAACATGCATCTCTACAATGTGTACAGCAGTTTGAATGCAGTGGATCACAAAATATGTCTGGCTTATATCCGAATTACATGATAAAAAAACTTTACCTTCTATGCTGTGATTTTTCCACTAGTCAATTGAATAATCCCTAAATGTTTATTACAGTAGAAGTTTATCAAATTCAGTAGTATTTTTCTTGTTATATTTATGACATTTTAAATTTTACTTGGACATATGTTAAATATACATTTAAATTAAAAGTCTAAAATTTTATCAAATTTATTACTATAACTAACCTAAATTGTTATTATTCAAATGTGAAATGGAATACAAATTAATTTAAATTATATTTTCAAAATCAAAGTTTATTTTGCTTTATCTAAAACTAAAATTTACATTTATAAATTTTACCAACTCTGCAATCTTTTAATCAGTGTTGCTCCCTTTTGCATTTTTATGACATTATTCAAAAACAGTCACGATATAGATTTTCCATGCATTTTCATTGCAAATTACCATTTATTTTAAAAATGATTAAAGAAAAAAAATATTATTTAGTAAAATTCTATATAAAAAATTAAAGAGAATCATGTAAGATTTTTTACGATTGGTGCTGTATTTCTTGAGTTATAATGTACAAACATATAAACATTCATACCTATGTAGTAATATAGTTATATACTATTTAATTATTTTATATGCAGTATATAAGCCTACAAACTATTATATAAAAGTTTCACTGCAATGCAGTAGCGTATTATTAATTACAAAGTAAAAGTGAAATAAAATTTGTTATAATAATAATAATAATAATAATAATAATAATAATAATAATAATAATAATAATAATAATAATAATAATAATAATAATAATAATAATAATAATAATAATAATAATAATAATAATAATAGCTGAAATACACAGGCTTATATATACCTGTGTCTATATATGTAATAGACAGGGTATGAGCACAGACTTTCACATGACCTACCACTTTCCACACTATTTCATAACACTGATACACCTGAACACACATAGGTTGAAAAGATAAATAATCACCAATATACATATTTCATGCTAAACCGCAATCATCAGTTGGTCCAGATTACCATCTCTACACATATATGCTACAAGTACTCAGATAAATATTACATGTTAAAGATGTCTGCCTATCTCTTGTATATGTATTTAATGGATTATGTTCTGTACATGAGGGGTCAGATTGACCTTGGAATCAACATGGGTGTGACAATAATCTCGGCCTCAGGGTAACCTTTGAGCATTCCATCTTCAGATTTTCAATTGGATGGATGGTTGAAGAGTTGGAGTGTGGAGTAGATTGAAGCCTGTCCATTAAAGTAGGAGGATTTGCTATCTTAATATATATCTGAGCACTTGTAGCATATATGTGTAGAGATGGTAATCTGGACCAACTGATGATTGCTGGTTTAGCATGAAATATGTATATTGGTGATTATTTATCTTTTCAACATATGTGTGTTCAGGTGTATCATTGTTATGAGATAGTGTGGAGAGTGGTAGGTCATGTGAAAGTCTGTGATCATACCCTGTCTATTAAATATTATTATTATTATTATTATTATTATTATTATTATTATTATTATTATTATTATTATTATTATTTGATGTTTTCAAATCATCTCTCCTGAAATTATTAGAACACCACTTACATAAAATGATTTACCATCTATTTGGATTGTGAGGCTATTCAAAAACACATTATTATAAAGATGAACAATTTTATTCATCTCAGTATGGGGCATCATCTTTTTCCTTTGAAGCAATGTAAATTACCAAATAAATTAGTTCTTCTCATGGTCAGAATACAATAATTTCTATCTGAAACATTCATGCTTTCATTCAGAGTTCATGATTAATCAACCTAAGTAACCATTTATTTATTTTGCTTGTAATTCTTGAATACATTTGTCAAATAATATAGTGTCTAACTTTTACCCCAATTGAAAAACAAATGAAAAAAAAAAAAATTTAAATATCTCAGATCTTCAATTATTTTTAAAAAGTTCTCAAGAATATTTTAATTCAATCCTTTTTGATTATCTAATGCTTTATTACTGCCAAAAGGAAAAAAAAATATTTATTTTTCTTATTATATATCTTACACAATTTAGTGCAGGAATGATGGAGCATTTGTTTGTCTGTGGGCTACATTGGCAAAAGTAGAGTTATCTTAAGCCACACTTGAATACACAAACATTACTTAAAGATGAGAAGTAAAAACTGGGTTGTGCATAAATGTTCATAATATCTGCTACTATCTGTAATCAAAATAATATTCACATAATTCTACTAATATACAATGAGCTGTTTGGCAATTTTTTTTCTATTCATTGGCCTTGTTCTAAGCTTGTGAATTGCACAAAAATAGACTTAATTTACCTTGAAAAGTGGGGCATAGGTTACTGTGACTTTCAAAAATTGCATAAAAACAAAGCAACAATGTAAAAACACTTTAAAATTCTCATAAAAAAAAATAAGAAAATAAAATATGACTAATAAAAAATTTCAAATTTGAAAAAAATTGATACAAGACAAACTTTTTTTACTTTTTTTATTAACTACAGTATTTAATTTTATTCAAAACAATATATTTTTATGCATAATTTACATTTTTTTCGTACATGTATGGTATTTTTATCATTATCGCTATTTGAGACATCAGATTCATCATGATGTGATGTGATGTACTGTAGCTTCTCCTTAAACAAAGTCAAGAGGAAATACAACTAAAACGTTTTCCAATCACTGTTGATCCTTTCCATTTTGCTGAATGATCTAAAATTGAAATTTTTTTTTACAAAGAAATTCATTTTCTTGGGTCTTTTTTTCTCTCTGTTAGAGTAAACTAAAAGTTTAAAATAAAAATAAAAACTTAGACTTACGATAATAAAAAGATACTGATTCACCACTGTTGGGCAAAATTTAATTAAAAATTAAATTCTTATTTTTGTTTTTAATTTTCAATTCTGGTTAAAAATAAATTTCATCATTTCACATCACCTTAATTTTAGATTATTTTATCTAACTTTTAAATTATAAATTACAATTAAAAATCAGATTTTAATTGTCAAATTTAATTGTGCCCACCTCTGTTACTCATCTTTTAATAATAAACTTATGGACATTAAATGATTAATTGATTACACATTCTTTTTATAAGAAGAAAAAGTAGAATGGGATTTAAAATGCAAAAGCAAAAACATACATAGTACTTTTCATCTAAAACGTTTGAACAGATTTACATTATAGTCTTTTAAAATTTAATGTGTGTATATAAAATAGAAAATTCTGATTTTAAGTGAATTATGAACTTCTTTATTGCATGAAATCTATTACAGTACTATTATAAAGTGCTGACAATATTGAAATTATTAGATGGAAGTCAAACTTCGATAATGCACTATTATTTTAAATATGGTGTGAGTGCACACAATTTATATTTAAAGTAATAGGGCATTATCGGATCTCGACTTCTGATCTAATAATTTTTATCGCATAAAAGAAAACTGCATACAAAGATATTAAGAAGAAACATGAATCACATAACTTCAAAATAGCATTAAGTAAATCTGAATAAAATGAGACCCGGGTGTATTTAAGTAATAAAATGTTGATTTTTTTATATAAATTGTTTTTATTATAAGCCAAAATAAAAAATTGTTGACAAAAATTTGGTGGGATATTTGACATTGTTTTTGATAGCTGTGCTATCATGTTGATCACCTTGTGGCTCAAAGTCACAAACAAAAAAAGCTCTAATGTTTTACCTAAATTTACATTTATTGTATTTGGCTGTATTCATAGATATCCTGGGCCACACATAATCATCAAGTTACAGGTTGAACACTTTTGGTGTGCAATAGTAGAGTTGCAGAAATAAGACATCAAGTTACATTGATTTTAGCACTGTCATATTTGATGTTTGGACATCAAAGAACTTCCAAAGAAATAAAGCATTTTTAAAACATCATAAATATATACTAAAACGTTTTTTTCTTCTTATTAGTGACATGTAGCAAATTCTTAATTTCCACTCCATATGTTTTTGTCAATGCAGCTGTTATTTATATGTGATTATTTATATAGTATACACACATGGATAGGCTGCTCACCAACATGCATTAGACAAGGTGGTGACTTTATTGGCTTTTTTCCTCTGAGTTTAAAATTAAGAAACACCATGGTCTTTCTACTCAGTTGCCTAATAAGGCAGAATGAATGTATGCATAAATGATAAATATTTTTCCAATAGATATATACAATCATGACAGACAGAAATAAATCACAATCCTTATACACACAAAGCTATGAAGTCACCAACCAAGGCAACGGTTGGTGGCTGAAGACTGATGGTGCTAATAATCCCCTAAGTTTGGACACAGGCTGCCATTTGATGATGATTTTTTATTTAGGTACTTACAACTGCAGATCACTTTCAAGTGAAGGAGAATTGCAAAAATTAGAGGAATAACTGTCTTATATTAGATGCACCATTATTGGACTTTGTGAAGTTAGAAGAAAAAGTGAAGAGACAATTGATTTCAAAAGTGGATATATATTCCACTATAATGGAACAAATATTGGATATACAAGTGGAATAGGATTCATTATAAATAAAACGTGAACTAACAACATTGTGAAGATTGATGGTGTATTGGACAGAGTAGCAAGATTAGTTATACAACTTAATAGCAGATACCAAATGCAGATAATTCAGGATTATGCACCAACAGGTTCTCATTGTGATGGAGAAGTATAATTTTTTGTGTGGATGTACAAAAGATTTTTTATCAAAGTAAACAACATTTTAAAATTGTTATGGGAGAATTTAATGCTAGAATTGATGGTCATATTAAAGATGAAAGTGCTGTAGGTAATTTTGGTTATGGTAATATAAATGGAAGCAGTCATAGACTTATGGAGTTTGAACAACAAGAAAAAAATTATATTAAGAATTCTTTTTTTGAGAAAAATGTTAAAAGGAAATGGACATGGAAGCATCCAAATGAAGGTACAGCAGAAATGGATTATATTTTGACTAACAGAAAATACATATTTCAAGATTGCAATGTTCTTAATAAATTTAACACAGGAAGTATAATCATCTATTAGTAAGATGTAAGATATGTGTTAATGCAAAACTAGCGAGACAAAAATTATTAAGAAAAACAATATTTATAGTTGATATTCCTAATCTTCAGAAACACTCTAATGAATTTAAATTAGAACTTACAAATCAGTTTCAAGTAATAGTAGATATTGAACATGATTCAGATTTGAATGAAATTAATAAGAAAATAACTAATACACTTTTAAAAACAACAAAGATAGCTAGTAGAAAAAAGCAGCACTTGACCAATAAAATTTCTACTGAGAGTAGAGAATTTATGAACAAAAAAAGGAATATGATGATATACAAAAATGATGCATTAAAAAGGATTGAATCCTCCAAATTCTGTAAAATGGTGCAGAAAAGAGTTGAAAATGATATAAGAAGGTATAATTGTGAACTAGCCAGGAATCTCTAGAAGAGAATAAAAGTCTGAATAATACAAAACAACATTTTGGTATTGGTAGGAAATTTATATCTGCAATAAGAAAAAAAAATGGAAGTATTCTTAAAAAGAGAGATAATATCATGAAATGGGTAGAAGACTTCTATCAAAAATTATATAATAATAAAGAACAAGTACCTCATATCTATTATATCTTCCAAATTGCCTAGAATTTTAAATGAAGAAGCAAGACATGCAATTAAATTTATGAAGAAAGGAAAGGTTCCAGGTAATGATGGAATTATAATTGATATATTAAAAGAAGCAGGTGAAAAAATAGAAAAAAATTAGCAAGTTATATACCAAATAATAAAGATATGCCAGGTGATTGGAATAATGCAGTATTAATATTAATATTTAAAAAATGTGATAAAGAAGATATTAGAAATTACATACCTATCAGCCTTTTATAAGTTTTATACAAAATTTTTACAAAGATAATTACAACTTGTCTACAAAAAACATTGGATTTCCACCAACCAAGGGAACAAGCTGGATTTAAAAGAGGTTTTAATACAGTAGATCATATCCAGGTATTGATAAAAGTTATGGAAAGGACAAATGAATATAAGTTGCCATTGCACTTTGGATTTGTAGATTATGAAAAGACATTTGATTGTATAAACATATCTTCAGTGACTAAAGCATTGGATCATCAAGGTATAGATCCAGGATATTGTCATATTTTAAAGAATATTTATAAAAATGCAACAGCATCAATTATATTATATAATGATAATAGGAAAGTCAACATTGAGAAGGGTGTAAGACATTGTGCCTCTTATACCTCCATAACATTTTACAACAGTGCTGCAAGAAGTATTTTGTGAATTAAAATTGGAATCTAAATTAGTGAAAGTAAATGGAGATTATTTATCATTTAGATTTTGCAGATGATGTAGTTGTTTTTACAAATAATGTTTTAGAGCTGCAGACAATGTTTCTGGAATTATCAGATGAAAGGAGGACTAAAGATAAATGTTAAAAGACTAAAGTAATGTTCACTGTATTTTCTCAAAATATGAACATAAAGATTGATTCTGATGAGTTAGCAGAAGTTAATAGCTACACATATCTTGATCAGATTATTAATACAGATGAAATATAATGGATGAAACTAATTATAGAATTAAACTTGATCAATGTGCTTTTGGTATAAATAACTTCATACTAAAAGAAAATATGCCTATGTGTTTGAAAAGAATGGTTTTTAATAAATGTGTTTTACCAGTTCTTACTTATGAATCTGAGACTTGGACACATAATGGAAGAGCAATACAGACACTACTCAAAAAATATGGAAAGTTGCATGTTAGGAGTAAAGAGAAGAGATTGAAAATGCAATACATGGGTAAGAAAACAAAGAGGTGATATTGACATCATTGAAAAAATTAAAAGACTGGAGTTGGGCTGGACATATTGCTAGAAAAGATGATAATAAATGGACAATTAAAATCTTAACCTGGGTTCCAAGAGATTTAAAAGACCCATAAATTGACCACATGTGAGATGGATGGATGAAACAAGAAAGTGTCCAGGGGAGATGTGGGGAAGAGAAGCTAATGATTGGAGAAAAAGATTTGAACTTGGAGAGACCTTTATTCTGCAATGGATTGATAATGGTTGATGATGATGATGATGATACATTAATATTTATAATATAATGTATTTACGTTAAACCTGTTTTTTTTTTTTTTTACTTTCAGCACAAATACTAACAAGTTCAGACTTACCTTTCCTGGGAATTTATAAAATTTACATTTAAATAATAACAAAGCAGAGAAAAACAAATAGCATTATAACGAACTTTTGATTACTTATTAACTTTTTTTTTTATTTTGCTTTATTGTTCATTTTTTAAATCTTATTTTTCTTCTTCTTTATATAGACTTGAAACGATTTTCTTCTTATTATTGAAAAATCATGTTGATGAAATATCAACTATTTTAGTCAAGATAAATTTATTCTTTTTAAAAATATGTTTACTTAAATTGTGAAGTAATTATGCTTATATTTATCAAAATTATTGTTTTATTTCTTAGAATTTTTTTAAATATAATTATGTTGTGAGGAAAATACAGGTAATTTTATAAATGTTGCTATAGAATTTAAACTGGTAATGCTAATGTACAAATGCAAATAATGTTGTAATATTAACGTGTACGCTCTAATTATTGATATCGTGACTGTGTATATCACTATGTAGTCACACAATGTGACCGCACAAAGCCTCTTACATACATGTTCTACATTTTCTGAGAAAATCAAAACAAAATATTTTATCACTTCCTAAACGTACCATTTTTTTTGACAAAGCAATGTAATTTGATTTACAATGACTATCAGGTGCGAAGACAAATTGTAGAAACCCTGTTTGTGTGGTGACTTAAATTTTTCAGCTACATACAAACATACACTTAATTTTTTTTATGTACTTTCTGGTCATGTTCTGTGAAATCACTCAAATCGCGAATGATTCTTTTAGTTAATAATTTTATCTAATGAATTAGAATTTGCAAAAAAAAAAAAAAATTACAGTGATAACAATATTCACAATAAAACATTCATGGAAATAATTTATATATACATAGTAATAAAATCAAGTGACATATCACCTTTACAAATATGTAAATAAAGAGATGCTGATAACTCTAAACAAGTTTTTTATGATAAATGCTACAAAAAAAGGCATTTAAATTATCTTTATTTAGATTGTCCCTATCCCCAGACAGGTTTCAAGCTATGGCTCTCTTCAGTGTGAAGCTGGAACACCAGATTCAAAATATAACTCAAGCTAAAGCATTTATCTAATAGTTAACTCTTAATAAGAAGAACTGAAATTTTCAGACATCTATATGTTTTAAATCCAGATCTCCAACTGAAAAAATCATATGGACCATAGGCTATAAATGGTCTGAGAATGGGGACAATTCTTGATAAAGATGATTTGAATCCCTTCTTTTGTAGCATTTATCATAAAAAAGCTTGTTTAGAGCTACTAGCATGTTCTTTATTTTACATATTTGTAAATGCAATAATATATATATATATATAAATCAAGTCATATATCTCATATATATATATATATATATATATATATATTTTTACCGGCTCAATATAAGTCATGAGATATATGACTTGATTTTCTTACTATTATTATTTTGCTTTTGGGAACTTTGGCTAAATTAAATTGCTATGCCTATTAATATATGATTTATCTTAATTAAGTTCAGACTCATATGATTTTTTCAATTGGATAGCTGAATTAAGAATTAGCTATTAGATAAATGTTTAGTGTGAGTTTTTTTTTTAATCTTTTGTTTTAGCTCCTCACTGAAAAGATCCATAGTTTGAAACTGGTCTAGGTATGGAGACAATCCTAGATAAAGATGATTTGAATGCCATCTCTTGTTTAGTATGAATGGGTGAACATTGATTATCAAATAATCATGAATGTAAATTTCCATTGACCAAATAGTTTATGGCTTATACTTATAGCCTGAGGTATTTGAAATTCAAATCTGAAAACATGACTATTATGTAACTGACCATCATTTATAAGTATTTAACTACTCTTAAGTTGAAATACAAAAATTCAAAAGAATCTCTGAGATTTTCTAACCTAATGTAGTTATAAATATATGACCCCAATCAGTAACTATATATTATAAAAAAATGAATAAATTTCTACTATAGGGACTTTTTCCTCTGTCAAAAAACTTGTTTACCAATATGATGATAGAAATGTAAATGTCATACCAATAAAAATCGATGTTTAAATAGGATTGTTAAAGATGGTGGTAGATCCAAGAGTTGTTATTATTTATATGTTATCTTCATTATTTTCAACGATTATCAATCCATGGTAAGATGAAGGTCTCTCCAAATTCTATCCATCTTCTCTGATCTCTAACTTCTTTTCTTCATATCACTACAACACATTTGATAATTTTATCCATCATTTATACTGCAAATCAAATACTTTCAAGTGATATCACATTGTTAAACACATTGCTTTCTGAAAAAAAAAAAACCTATACAGTTAAAAATAATCAATGTTTACTATAATATATAGTTGTTACCTATGAATTAGATCTAATTTAATACACAAGGAAATAGGTTTGGATCATCTCTGTAAAAAAAAAAGTTTTTAATAAATAATAGACAAGAAGTTAAATATGATTGCCATTTGTATAATCATGTTGCTTCTCTAATTGAATCTGACATGTCTATTGATAAAGACAAAATCCACAAACTAATTTGGCAATGATGATTTAAATGCAATATTGTCAGGTAATCACATAGTATTCAAGATTACAACAAAAAAGGTTAGTGAAGGGAATTATATTTATTTATAACATTCAGTGTTTAGCACAATGGTAGAGCAAGAAATTTGAGTGCTAGAGATTTATTAGTCAAAGTTTAACTTGAAATTTCTGGTGCTTAAATATCACATAATTCCCATGTGGTTAGCAATTCACTTATTTATGAATATAGTTGACATGTATAAGACACAAATTAAAATTACATTTTAGAAATTTGATGACCAAATACCACTGTTTTAAAAAGGAAACTGACACCCGATGAAATAAATATTGATTCAAACATATATATTCCTTGATGCAAGATCTAAAAAAAACTGTAAGATATTCTATGATCTTACATCTACTTTTTTTTCAAAAGTGTAACTACTGATTTTAGAAATACCATTAAAATTAAATTGACATTATGGACATAATTAACAGTAAATGAAATCAATTGTAAATGAAAGAGAAAGTAATATGAAATGAGTCTGAGAAAAGGATTGATTAAGTAATAAACAAATGTTTACTATTCAGATGTTTATAAAATGTTCAAGTACTTGATAGAATGAAGCAACTCAGGATTCATGGACTTTATGTTTCAGAATTCCAACTCTATCATTACATTAAACCATATGGCGGTTTTGAATAAATAAAATTAACTGTGATAATCTAAGTAAATATCAAAATACATAGTGATAATTACAAAATAAGTGTGAAAGAAAATGTTTATCACTAGAAAGAAATAAACAACCAACTCCACATAGAAGCCTATAACAACAAGATGAATAATATCACAAAATTAACTATGACAATCTAAAAAAATGTCAAAAGTCATAGTGGTTATTACAAAATAGACAAAAAAGTTAAAGTTAACAAGGTAAAAATCTACAAAATGAAACAACAAATATACTCTATAAAGAAGACAATAAATACAATGTTAATAATAACATAATAAAACACACAGGAAAAACTTTCCATATAGTAATGCCACTCAGTGCAAACCAGAGTAATTAATAGATGCAAGAAAGTTTGTGCATAAAATCTTTATCTAGTTCATACTCATCCAAAAACCACAGATTACTTTCTAACTTTTGACTTTAATCAGTGAGGAACTTTGGATCTAAGAGCACTGCACGTAAAATCAGGAAGGATTGTCCATAAAATTATTATCTAGTGCCTATTCATCCAATATCCTGAGACTAGTTTCCAAAATTTGTCTTTCTTCCAGTGAAGAGCCTTGGATCTGAGAGCATGACACTTAGAAACAGTGCTCTCACAATCAAGGTTAGGTGCAGTGTTCTTATATCCAAGGCTCCTCACTGATGAAAGCCAAATATTAGAAATTAGTCTGGGGATATTGGATTAAAATGCACTAGATCAGCATTTTATGCATAAACATTCCTGAATCCATTGATTACTGTGGCTTGCACTGAGTGACATGATCAAATGGAGTTTTGCATGTGTGTAGCAGATTGTGTAAACATAATGAATAGTGATCATGTAATGTTGGATGGTTTTGAAAACAGCAATTATTTTGCAAAAAAATTTTTAGAATAAAAGAAAAATACCAACCTTGATTGAATCCTTTTAATAATTGTTATCAAACAATAAGTTGCAAGAAAAGTAGCAATGACAACAGAAGGAGGAGAATAATATGGAATATTTATATCATTAACTGACTTTAATTTTAAAATTCAATTGTATCTGTTGTTGTGATTTTAATTTAAAAATGCAATTCTATCTGTTGTTAGTTCACATTCTTAGGTATTAATTATACCCTAAATTTTGGCAGTACAGAAATATTTTAAAAGTTTGATTATAGACTGTAATAGAATCTATAAAACATTATAAAAAGATCCAATAGTTTAAGAAAAATAAATAAAATAAATAAATAAAATACAATACATTCTAGAAACTCCTTACTTAGATTTTTCTTCATCTATTATATTATTTAATAATATTACTAAATTATTCAAAAAACAGTCACAGATCGTTTATAAGGGATTATTTTAATAATCACTATAACATTTCAAAAAGTTTTATTATTCCCCAGAAAGATAAAAATACGTCATCAAAATATTAACTGCTTATTTCTGTAAATAACATTTATTTCTCTGTAGAACATACAACTTGCAAAAACTCGACCTCTTTTGTTCAGAAAAATATTTTTTTTATTGGTTACTTCTACACAGTGTTTTTAATCATGACAATATATATATATATTCTTTTACAGTATATATATATATTGTAAAAAAAATAAAGTTTTTGTAGCTAATAATGATGAAAGATTCCTCAAATTCCTTTGCTGAAAAAAAAAAACTATTTAAAACAGAAATAATTTTTTAATACACCCATTCTCATTTATTTACATAACATTTAACTTGTTAAGATTTTATAATAAGTACATAATACTATAGTATGGATATAGGTAGGGGGCAATATATTTAATTTTAAATACATAATTCTTCTATGATTAATTATTATTCTTTTTTCTTGACATATGGTCAATAGTTAATGATCATATTTTCAAATTATTATTACAATTTAAGTATCCACAATAATTAACATTCAGTATACTGAATGAATAGATTAATTATATAAATACATAATACCACTGATAGTGGATTTTTTTTTTTCAGTAATATTCTAAATCATATTCTTATGTCTTGTGAAAATTTGACATGTTTATGCATTTTAAGATTTTTTTTTTAAATAAAAAAATATATAATTAAATAGTGTTATTATTATATTTTTTTTCATATGTCATAGCATCAGCCAGGACGCGAACCCACACCCATCTGCAACCAACTACTTGCTTGCAAGGTGGGTGCGATGACCTCTCGGCTAACAACGCTTGTTATTATTCAGGAAATCATAACTTGATATAATTACTTTATTATAACTCTTCTCTCATACATGTAAATGCAATTATTTATATATAATTTCTCATTTATTTTTCTAACAATTCTAGGAATGTGATACAATATGAGAACTTTAAGTTCAAAAGAATGCCATATTACCATTACACCACTCTATAACAGAATTTTTTAAATCTATGCATGTAATTATTTTAACTATTCATTAATAAAATGGGAGTATTTCCAAAGTGTATCTTTACTGCATTTGGGGGACAGAATTATTCACAGTAAGATAAATAAGAACAGCAGTGATAAAAATATATTAAGTATATTTTATATTTCTTTCAAAGTCAAAAAAATAAAATGATAAATGTTATAAAAAATAATAATAAGAAGAACTAATAAAATCAGGAGTATTTGACACATCAATTTGCTTTTAAATTATCAGTTCAAAAATTTTTAACAATATAAAGTTCAAAAATTCTTCCCAGGTTTTGCTATATTTCTTGTAAAATATTTTAAATACCTATTACTTATGACACTTTGCATTAATTTTATTATTCTGCTAAATAAACAATGTCAAACTGCCTTTTAATTAATTTATTAGATACAGTAAAATATTTTTTCCCAGAAAAGTTTTCATTAAGATATATGTAAGCCTACAAAACAATTATTAAAAATATTAATAGATAATGATTCCTACATTGGAGTTCACTTTGGTGAATTTAACTATTTTGTTCATAAATTATAATTACTGGAGACATAAAAGTTTTAAAGAATTTAATCAATAAAAATATATTTTTACTATCACAGTTTACTTCTAAAATAGTTAAGAAATTAGTTTAAAATAAATTTTTAAAAATATTTCATGTTTTTTGGTCCTACACTCAAATCCAAGTTATTTGCATAAAAAAAACATTTATTTTATTTTTTTATATATTGTAGAACGGGATCATGTATTTTTATATGCATATTACACAAATTTATTTTGTAACCAGCACAATTTGAGCAACTTGTTTACATTAATTGCTTTTCTATAAATACATATCCCCCCCCCCCATTCAACATATTATTTTTTTAACCTTGAGATGGTCTTAAATATAAAGTTTAATTATATTAATTCCACTCTTTACATAAGTGTTTGACAAAAATCATCTTAACATTTATTTTTTTCAGTTCATGGACCATTACCATCTTGCAAGTCTTACATTTGAAATTTATGGTTAAAAACAATGAAGAAAATATGAATTCTTAAGCTGCATTTCAATCCAACCAAATCTCCT
Organism: Epiperipatus broadwayi; assembly: GCA_028023455.1. NCBI lineage: Eukaryota > Metazoa > Onychophora > Udeonychophora > Euonychophora > Peripatidae > Epiperipatus > Epiperipatus broadwayi. The sequence continues at coordinate 980,453 of JAQFVV010012622.1, read as the reverse complement.
TACTTAAATGTAGCCTAGTTTAAATTATGAGATGTGGTTGAATCAATGTATATATAGTTTTCTATGGTTCATTTTAATTTAATCAGATATTTTCACTTGTGTGTAAAATAAGAAGCGATGCTATGCATCAGAATTTATTATCATATTGACTTCTATCAGATTTTTTTGAAAAATAAGAATATGTTAGTTGTAACGTAATCTCTAATGTATAAATATATTCATACACTGTGTATTTATCAAACCTAAACTAATCAATAGAATAGTTTAAAATGCCCCAAATTCAAAATTAAACAAGACAAGGCAAATAAAATAAACTCTTTAAAACAACCAGTAGTTTTCCAGTTAAAGCAGACCTTTCAATTGCAAAGGATTAAAAACATATCAACAAATACATCTCATTACCCACAATTCCCAATTACATCGCACACATCCTTAATAATAAATAACTTTTAATTGTAATAGTATTTATTTATTGTAATATTGAAATACAAATATAGTATATACACTTAACCTAGATATAATTAAAGGGCATTTGAGCTTAAATTTTTAAATTTGAAAGGCTGGGAACAAGTGCATTTTAATTATTTATATTATATGTATATATTTTTAGTTCTTTGCATTTAAGAAGTCTACATTGGTAGAAAATCCAAAAGTTGTGTTATACGCAGTGTATATAATATTTATGAAAAACTTTGAGTTGATAAAAAATATCTAATTATTTTTAGTTACAAATTAAACCAATCATAAGAACATTCAAACCATCACCAATTAAAAATTAATAAGTTTGATATACATTCCCTTCTCCCTACCTAGAATAATCTGCTGGAGGGCTTTTAACTCTGAATTACTTAACAGTTTTTTTTATCCTTTAACTTTATATTATTTAGAGCAGGTGATATGATTGCTATATAGATATAGTTATTTTCAAAATGCTTTAATTTGTATTTATAACAAAAGCGTTTTGTATTATAAATATGTACAGATAAAAATTTTATTATAGATTGCCTATAAAAGAAGTCAAAGTAAATTTATTATTTTTTTTAACTTTCGTTACAATTTTTTTAACAATACTTCCTTAAGCACACTGTTGACGTTAATATCTATTAAAAATATTTTTATTGATATGAAAATACATTATTTTTTTAATTCAGTGCTTGTTATTTCTGTGAAAAAGTCACTCAGAAAAAAATATAATTATAAGAGTCTCTCTGTATTTTTTTTTTTTTTAAAAATGGATCTTTGTTAAAACTAAAATATATTAAGTCAAAGCTTTTTAATAAGGATGCTTTTATTGAAAAGAAAACAAAACGAAGTTGATATTTTTTTTTATCTTATTAACATTAAGCAGTTCAAAATGAAATTAAGCTACAAATAATTATTTAATAACATTTTAAAAACAGTCACATATCCAGCAAACAACAAAACTATTTATCTCATTATATCTCTACCATTTCCAGCAAAGTTGAAAAGTCAAAAGATATTGGCTAATAATGTTTTCTTGAAGGTGTGTGATGAAGGCATTATAGTTGTATTTATATATTGGACAATTTCATTATCTAAAATTGAGTATTGAATATCTTTGGAAAAAATTAACTTTATTTAAATTTTCAAAGTACATTCAACTATTAGAAATATACAGGCTAGTATATGCACAAAAATTTCAGGAGTTATTATTATTCTCCTCTATTCTTCAGGTATTGCTGGCCTGACCAGTGACACTACTAGCATGGGACTCAAACCCAGACCATTAAATTTTTAAATATTGAATTTTAAGCTAATGTTCAAAGCCAACTGGGCCATCATGCCAAATGCATCAATCAGTAGAAATTTCATATACTCATCTATAAGGTTCCTTCTGATATCTCCCCTTTTGCATTTTCTTCTGATTTCTCCCCTTTTTTCTGAGGGCAAAGTTGATTAGTGGTTTTAATACATTATGTGTAGTCACACTAGGTTGATTTATGGAGTTATTCACCATTGTCATGTGAAAAACTTCTTTGAATTTTCTTTTTTGTACATTTTCTTCTCTATCCAATATTTTTGTATTTTTCCAATTGAACATATGTTCATTGGTACATATATAGTCTCTACTGTAGACACATCTGTATTCTATTTTTCTAACCATCAGTTTGTGCTCTTGCAACCATTTTTCAACAAGGTGACTGATCTCACCACTATACATTCTTCCACTTTACCATGGTATTTCATAGTTGCTTATTTTCAGCATTTCAAGTTTATGCTTTGTCGACATTAGAATTTCTCATAGTGTGGTATGACTTTGAAAAACTGTTGTGATGTTATACTGATTGCAGATTTTTTTTTGATTTGTCTATTTTTGATATAAATGGATATACTACAGTACCAACATTTGGTTTTTTTTTCTTTTGATGGTTCATGATGTTGTTTAGTTAAGGTTTTCTTTTTCCAAATCACTGGTGTCTGAACAAACTTATTTTATTTTGTTAGTTAAATTTTTTTAAAGACAGTCAGTACTCAATACTATACGATGGCAATAGTACAATATATAAATACAATTAGATAATAGTGTTTGTGTTGATGATATTTTATTCATAATTATATGATGGTTAATATCTAATGAAATTCAAATGTATTTAAAGTTATAAAATACATTCAATTGTTAGAAATAGCATAATGATTAATATAAAATTAAAAAAGACAAAAAAATGCTGATGTTTCTAAATTTGCAAATTGTGGTAGGGCAATGACCTTTTTTTTTCTTTGGATAAAAACAAATATCTGTCAGAAAGTAACACAAGAAAATAGATATATGCTGTTCCCCTATTAATAACAAATAATCCAACTAGTCAACCTAGTATGATAACACATATGGTTCAAAACCATTCATTAATAAAACCATTAAGAAAAATGGAAAATTTAGCAGAACAAACACAGAGAATTATATAAAATTTTCATGGCATCACATTAAATTTTATTTTCATTAATATAAACATCAAAGATTTGATTACCATGACAGTACTGCAATTGGTCAAGATAATAACATCTAAAAAACAGAGAATAGTACTAATAGTTGGATATATTTTTAAAATTTGAATAAAGTCTGAATTTTTCTAAAAAAACATTTAACAATTAATTCTAGTTTATGAATAGTAATGCCTGCTAAATTCTTTTCTATCTGTGATACAGATATGGTGTGGATTGAATAAGTATCAGTATTAAATATCTATTGATCAGTGATACCTTATATTAGATCCTAGTAGTGTAGTAAGTAAATATAGTTTATCACAAACCTATATAAAACTCAATTAATAATAGTAAATAAATATCGCATGGTACTAGTTTATTTAATGCTGCTTTGCATAATTTTTTTTCACAACATTTACACAACCTAGTGTGAGATGTAGTAATCAATAAATGCTAGATGGTAGTAATTAATAAATATTTATCCAGGTACACTGCTTCAAAATCCAAAATGTCTACACTGAAAAGGAAATTAAGCTGAGATATTCAATAGGACAGTACTGGGTAGGGATTTATTAGTTATTTTTATCTGGCATTTATTGATGACCAAACCTTATTCTAGGGGAATTAATGTGGTGGAAAAAAAGAATTTATTACATAAATATTTTTTTATGTTAAGATTTATATAAATTTTCTATTGTTCAAAGATTTTCAAATGCAAAAAGGAGAATATATTAAGAATAAAAACTTTTGTATATATAATAAAAAACTTTAGACCAGATTAGTGTAAAATTTTACTTCATTACTAATTTCTGTGAATAAATCTTTCATAACTCTCAAATTATTTTTATGATCAATTTTTTATTATACAAAAATATTAATATTTAATTATTCTTTCACTAAAAAATAAATTATTTTATTACCATTCTTTATACAAACTCTCATTAAGTATTCATTACTTAATGTATTTTTATCACAAAACTAAAAAATAAGCACGTTAATTTCAATTGTTTATTTTGTTATAATTATCAAATTTAAATATAAGTATAATTATAAGATTAGTTGATTAAGAAATCTTGTGCTATTTGTGTATTTTTAGTAGATATTGAATGACTACATTTAAAATATAATTAATTTAGTTTCTTTTATGTTAATATTACTTAGTTGAGAGATTATTACATAATTTTAGGTCAAAGTAGTCATTCTAACATTGAGATAAAGCATACAGGGTGATAATTTACGTATATATTATTTATTATAAGTTCGACTATTTCAGTTGTCTAATTTTTTTAAAATTAATATCCATCTAGTATTTAAAATCATAAAACACACTCAACTGTAAGTTATGATGTATACATTACTATATAGCACAATAATTCAAGGGTTATTTTTTTTTCCAAAAATAATTAGCTTTACAATTGACTGCTTGTAAGGTAATTGGCCCAATTAATTTTAAATTTGTGAATACTTAATGTAAGGTAACAATCTAACCAAATAAGTGATTCTGTCAAACCAACAATGAGTAGAGTTCTTCCATATTTATTTATGAAAATACTTCTGATTTCTCCAATTTATTTTTAATCTTTTACTGCTATGTGTTGGCATTCCATACCAAAGCAAAAATATCAGAATTTAATTTAAGCCATGTATGTTACAAGACAGTGAATCATTGTCTACTTTCTTAGAACTTGAGATGCACAAAATTACTTGCAGATAGAATTCTTTGCAGTTTAATTATAAAAATGTCTATCTACTAATTATTATATCTGGAATTAGCATGTAGTATCCATGTGATAAAGTCAATTTATACTGCATTACCATGAATAAACCAAGATTTAAATGTACTCTCTGCTGTCTACATTTTTATGAGTTTTCACTAGGAAAGAAAAAAAAAATGACCATGCAGGAGTAAATAATTTTCTAGATAAAAATTTATAACCAATTGTAAAAATAATAGTCAGTTAGTTATGTTAGACTTAATATTTTATTTTTTAAAAATATTTATTTAATTCCTTTATGGAATTGTTAATTCATTTGTAAAGTCAAAATTAGATATAATATTAACAATGGCTTTCATAGAAGGTTACCTAATTAATTTCTTGGAGATATGTGATACTGGCTTAGAGTAATTTTTATAGGTCATTGCAGTTGAATCTTAAGACAAGAGTTATGAGTGTTTTTCATAATGTTTGTAAACCAATCATTAAACTTGTCCTTAAAATGGAGAAATCAGAAGAACTCTCATAGATAGGAATGTAAAATTTATATTTAAGGTTAGAGGATTACCTTAAATTCAGTATTTAAGAATCTAAATATCAATGAATTATTCCCATGTAATGTATCACTCAAAAGGTGAGCAATACCTAAAAAATAATTATATAATACTCTTTAAAACAATATATTCTATACTATGGATTTTTCTGAAAAAAAATAATAATTAAAATTTGACGATGGACATAATCCACCATATAATTACATGTAAACATTATCATACAAAATTGTAAGACAAACATTAAATAAATCTAATGTTCAATATTCAAAGTTAGTTTCAACATTGTCAAAAAGAAAACAATATTTCATAAATACATTTAGAGGTAATAAAAATTTAGAGTGACAGTTGGTGTATGAAATTAAAGCATTCAAATGCTGTTAAATATTGAGAATGTTCCATGAAATTAAATGGATAGCATTCCATGAATGCCACTTTTAATATTATATATAATGTTGACAATAAAAATGAATTAACAATTTTATGAAGAAATGAAATATATAATTAAAGTACTGTTTTTAAAAAATGAAACATTTACCCTAATATAAAGGCTAAGTGAAATATTGTTTTGACAATAGATTAGAAATATTTTATCTATTAAATTAATTATTCTTGCATGGTCACATTATTTTTTTCTTCCATAGTGAGAAACTCACTAAATTGTAAACAGCAAAGAATAAAATCAAATCTTGCTTTGTTCAAGGGAATGCTCAGCTTATATTTATATTTACTATACAAATATTCCATGCTACTGTCATATACCACACTTAATAAATATTCTTGAAACTAAACATTAAAAAATGTCACTTGAAAGTGATTTATACATCTAAAGAAGTTGATGAGGATTCCCAGTCTCAAACACAAATAACTTAAATTAACGGCTGACAAATTTCTGTGCTTGTATGGAATACTAACACATAGCAGTAAAGAGTTATAATAAAATGCAGAAATAAGAAGCACCTTTGCAAATAAACATCAAAATCAGTCAATGCTTAGACAATTCCAATATCAATAAAAATAAACAATCTCAACATGTTGTCAAGGCAACCTCCTTTAACAATAAAGGTCAAAGCTCACCTTTATTTATGATTCAATATATTTGTAGAGACACTAAAGATTGCAACTTGATTACAGAGATTAAAATTATTACTACAAATAAGCTTAAACAAATCCCATTAAACAATTTTGCGTCAGATAAATATAATTTGCTTTGAATACACACTAATAAATAGTCAATTTCACCACTAATAAATACTCAATTTTACCGTTACAAACAACAATTATAATTTGAAAATTGCACCTAAATGTATTACTTAAACAATAAGTGTAATAATGTTTCAAGGTAAATGGGTTTATAAGTTCACTTTAATATCAGTCAACATTTAGCCAATCCCAATATTAATAACAATAAACAATTTTAACCTGTTGTCAAGGCAACCTCCTTTTATGAATGCAAGTTTTTTTTTTACTGATTATTGATTTGGCAGAATAGCCTAATTGGTTAAATTTTTTTCTTAAATTCACTTTTCATGAATTAAAAATTATCTGGGCCAACTATGTTACTAGCAGTCCTTTGTCACACTAGATGCACCAGAAGAAAAATATTAATACCAGTACACTAATAATCTGAGTTTGAATACAACATTAAGTAAGTTTGGTAGTCTTTTTGATCAATCTGAAGATTTTACTTTTGGGCAACTAGATATAATCTAACCTTGCTAATCATCTGGTGCAAGTCAAAACATTATTTAACTCTTTCTTGATGTATTATAAACCAATAATAAATTATTACTTAAATATTTTGGTGAAGAATAAATTACATATATTAAGCTGGATAAAAGGGAGAACAATGTTCCTGGTATACCAGACCAAAAGAATACTCCAGCCAACAACTGTCATATAATTTAATGGAAGTATATTTATTGTCAGTGAACTACTGTCATGGGGCAAAAAGACAATATATATGTAATCAAGTCAATGACTGTCACAAATCGGAATGAGTAATACCTTCTAGAGAGAAGTAATGTCAAAAAAATAAAAGACAGAATCTATGGCTTCCAGGCAATAATGGTTAAGCTAAATGGTTGGCATAACAATGCAAGTCCATTTTGCTGCAAGTATCAAAAATGGGCATGAAATAAGCTGTAAAGTAGAGCTGGACATGTCACTAAACCTACTCATAAAGTAGACTGTATAATACAGCTATACCTAATAGTAAATCTATAAGAACATGTGCAGTCCTTTTTTCATAGTTCACATTAGAATTATGAATTATACATTGCCAAACTAGCAAGTGGAGTATAGCTATTGCAAATAGAATGTATAATTGTTTTCATCTTTGCTAATAAATTTTAAATTTATCTAAATAAATAAATTTGATTTAGTTGTCATTCCATTAATAATGCAAATTTTTTAGGTAATAAAATTTTGATAGATAGTGATCATGTATTGTCTTGGGCATATAATTTACAATACATAATCAGAAAATAGTCCAGGAATTGGGTGATTAAATTGGAAATTATATGTATAATTACTTATTATTTTCTTTACAATAACTGAAATACAGGCCTATTATATACCTGTATCAATATGTGTAATATATAGGGTATATAAGCACAGACTTTCACATGACCCATTACTCTCCACATTATCTCGTAACACTGATACACTTGAACACATACATGTTGAAAAGAAAAATAATCACCAATATACATATTTGATGCTAAAACAGCAACCATCTGTTGGTCCATGTTACCAACTCCACACATATACACTATAAGTGCTCAGATATATATTAAGATAGCCAATCCTCATACTTTAATAGACAGGCATCAAGCTACTCCACACTCCAATGCTTCAACTGTCCAGCCAATAGAAAATCTGATGATAGAATGCTCAAAGCGACCCTGAGGCCAAGATTCTTGACCCACCCATGTTGACCTAAGGCCACTCTGATCACTAATGCACATAACATAATCCATTTAATACAAGGGATGGGCACACATCTCTACTATGTAATAACTGAAACACAGGCTTATTATATACCTGTGTCTATATATAGGAGATATAAGCACAGACTTTCACATGACCAATCACTCTCCACTCTATCTCATAACACTGACACACTTGAACACAATTATTTCAAAAATATAAATAATCACCAATACAATATATGTATTTCATGCTAAACCAGCAATTATCAGTTTTAGGTCAACATGGGTGTGATGACAATCTCAACCTTAGGGTGGTCTTTGAGCATTCCATCAGTAGATTTTCAATTGGATGGATGGTTGAAGAGTTGGAGTGTGGAGTGGATTGAAGTCTATCTATTAATCTATGAAGTTTGGCTATCTTATTATATACCTGAGCACTTATTGCATATATGTGTAGATGATAATCTGGACCAATTGATGATTGCTGGTTTAGCCTGGAAGATGTATAATGGTGATTATTTATCTTTTCGACATATATGTGTTCAAGTGTATCAGCATTATAAGATAGAATGGAGAGTGATGGGTCTTGTGAAAGTCTGTGTTCATATAACCTATATATTTTCTTTATAGTAAATCCAAAATAACTGTTGAGCTAAATATAAATTTTATATAATAATGAATTAATTAATTTGGTATTGCATGATGTTTAATAATTAATTAGCAGAATATAATTATTTGATCAGTTATATACAATAATTATTTTTAATTAAAAAACTTATATCTGAGCTAGTTCGATAATTTATAAAGTATAAATATATTAATAATTTAGTGCATACATACTTGGATACTTGCATATTCTTCCTAAATTATTATTTATTGGATGTATGTTATAGTTATTTAATTAGTAAAATTTATAATCTTACGATATTATAAAATTGGTAATGGTATACATTGAAATGGGTATTTGAATTACATTAGACAGAGTTATTTACTTAGTGAGATTTAAAGTTCATCAGTACCGATTGTAGGCTTAATTTAAATATTAAGCTTTTAATATTATTATTTGACAATAATATGGTATTAAAATGCTATAGTATAGGAGTCATTATAATTTTACAATTTAATAACTTTACTTTACTGATTTGAAGGATAATTCATTGTGATTTATTAATTGTATTTGTATAAGTGGTACATAAGAATATTTCATTTATTTTATGTCATCACGTCTGGATATTTTAAATTGTGGTATTATTTCAGATATTGATCTTCACTTAATATTATTATAAGTTGGCATAAGCGACAAGATATGTTATATGAATCAATCTTAAGTATTCATTTTATTGTAGTTTGTAATTTATTCCATTATAATTTGATGATGTTAATTTACAAAGTTTTAAAAAAGAACATTGACTCTATTTTATTAAGGATAGATTAATGTGCATACATCTGTATAATAACAAAGTGTTTTAGGAATATTAAATATTTTATTAAAATACAATTGGTCTATCAAGTAAGGTCATGTTACAATTTATGAAACAGTATTCCTCTGTTAGCATCAACTTTATTTTCATTTTCATTAAAAAAATTTAAATTTTATTCAGTTTCCTTTGGTGGTCAACTATTGAGTTATACTTTTCTTGATTGTAATTGGTATCATAAGTTGGAATGTTACACAAAAGTCTTTCTTTCCTATCCTTATTATTTTCATTTTATTGCAAATGAGTTTTATTCTGATAGAAATGTCATCCAAATCGATGGAGCATTAAATAAAAACCTATCATGCTTTTATTCCATTATATATATATATATATATATATATATATATATATATATATATATATATATATATATATATACCTACATTTTGACTTGATGACACAAATCATCTACTGGGTGATAAAATGTAGAAAGATGGTTGTAGAGGCGCTACTATCACTGATTTGAAAGAAAAAAAACATTAAAGTTCCACCAATAGCATAAATGTTAAGTTACGAATGTTTTTTAAAAAATTATTTCCAAATAGGAGGAAGTTTGCATGTATCATCTCTATTATTGATACAATCTGGCCTTTTTTAAGAATCACAGTGGCTTTTTTAATTTTGCACTGGTAGAGATTATCACATCTGGATATGATCCTAGTATTAGAGAAATTAATTTTATGACCTGAATCAATAGTATGGAATGAGACTGCTGATTATGATGAGTGTTGTATAACTGTATTAGCATGCTCATCTCTCCTAACGCTGATATGATGATTACCCATACCTTTGTAAGAAGCTTTACAATTTTCACATGAGATTTGATAAACACCATGACATTCAAGAGGGATTGAATCCTTAGGTTTGGTTATTATATTGCTGATCTTTTGATGTGTAGAAAATTCTGTATTTATATTATAGTGTTATATATCCTATACTGTCTGTAGTTCCTTTTACATATGGAACACATATCTTAATAATTTACCAGACCATGTTATTGCTTTGATTAAACATTGTCTCTTGAACACATATTTTGTACACAATGGACAGCATTACAGAGAAGTTTTTGGTACTTCTATGGGCTCTCCTATCTCAGGAGTAATAGCTTATTTATTCATGGAAAATATAGAAACTCATGCTTTAGAATCATCATTTTTAAAACATTTCATTTGGCTCAGATACATAGATGACCCTTTTGTCATATGACAACATGGAAAAAATAAATTAGATGATTTTTTCTACATTTAAATAATATGCATCTTTTCATTAAATTTACAATGGAGATAGAGTCTGATGGAAAACACCAAATAGTTTATCTTTTACGATTTACAGAAACAATACATGCACAGACAGATATTTAAATTTCCATTCTCATCATCATCCAAATCAGATAATTTCTGTAGCCAAAACTCTTTTAAATAGAGCAATTAAACTTTCAGATAAGTCACATCTGAAAGAAAAAATAAATCATATTAATAATGTTTTATTAGCTAATATGTATAATTATAAATGTATTAAAAAAGCCTTATTTCAAGCCCAAAATGGACAAAATAGAAAACAAAAAGATGATAAATCAGCTATTAGGATTTGTGTTCCCTATGTAAAAGAAACTACAGAGAGTATTGGATGTATATAAAAATGCTATAATATAAATACTCAACAAAAAATCAGCAATATAATAACCAAGCCTAAGGATTCAATCCCTCTTGAATGTCATGGTGTCTATCAAATCTCATGTGAAAATTGTAAGGCTTCTTACATAGGTATGAGTAATCGTCGCATCAGTGTTAGGAGAGATGAGCATGCTAATGCAGTTAAAAAACACTCATCATCATCAGCACTCTCACTCCATACAATAGATTCAGGTCATAAAATTGATTTTTCTAGTACCATATTCATATCAGATGTGATAATCTACACCAGTGCAAAATTAGAGAAACCATTGAGATACTTAAAAGGCCATATTGTATCAATAAGCGAGATGATACATGCAAACTTCCTCCTATTTGGAAAGATTTTTTTAAAAACATTCTTAATTTAACATTTTTTTCTATTGGTAGAACTTTAATGTTTTTTTTTTTTCAAATCAGTGATTGTAGTGCATCTACAAACATCTTTCTGCTTTTTATCCCCCAGTAGATGACTTGTGTAATCAAGTTGAAACATCAGTATATTAATATTTACATTTTTTAACATGGATGAACCTGCAAAATATGTATTTTATATATGCAACTAATGAAAATCATTATAACAATATATATGTATATATTGTAATGGTCCAGACATCAAACTATCAGAAGAGAAGGAGCATATCTTACTGCTTTCAGGACTAGGGTCTTCATAGTAGTATGCAAAGAGTGACTCAATGAAGTACCTAGTCAATGATTTTGTCTGTGTCATATTCAATCTATATTCCAACCATCCCTTTTCTGTATATTTAAATGGGTTTTGGTTCTGTATATGAAGGGTCAGACTGACTTATGGCTTAACATGGGTATGATACAACAAAAATTGGAAAACAAGGAATTTAAACATGCCATCATCAGATTTTTAAAGATGTGGATTGCTGAAGTGTTGAAGATTGGAGAAAATTGATACCTTTCCATTAATATTTGAAGATTGGATATTTTAATAAAAACTGAACACTGATTATAAATATGTGGGAGGACTGATGATCCGGATCAACTGATGAATGATGGTTCATTGTGAAATATGTATATTGGAGATTTTTTTTTCACATGATCATGACCATGTGTATCACTTGTATAAGATGGAGTGGATAACCAAAGGGAGTTTAAATGTCTGGGTTGAAATTCCCTCTAAATATAGATAGATAGATAGATAGATAGATAGATAGATAGATAGATAGATAGATAGATAGATAGATAGATAGATAGATAGATAGACAGACAGACAGACAGACAGACAGACAGACAGACAGACAGACAGACAGACATACAGACAGACAGACAGATAGACAGATAGACAGATAGACAGATAGATAGATAGACAGACAGACAGATAGATAGATAGATAGATAGATAGATAGATAGATAGATAGATAGAGAGATAGAGAGAGAGAGAGAGAGATAGAGAGAGAGAGATAGAGAGATAGATAGATAGATAGATAGATAGATAGATAGATAGATAGATAGATAGATAGATAGATAGATAGATAGATAGATAGATAGATAGATAGATAGATAGATAGATAGATAGAAATTTTAAAATTTTAATAGCTAAAGGGTTAAAGTGATTTTCTTTTTTTTTAAAAAAATCATTTTTATACAACTATTTTTAAATATTTTTTATACACATATATATAACACTTTTGAAAGTTTAATAGAAAAAAAAATTAAACTGATCAGATAATGAATAAAATAAAAGTCATTATGCCAAAAGAAAAGTGATGAGCATAGAATCAAAATTTAGGTAATTTATATAAGTATAATAATTCCTCCCTCCAAACTGGAAGACAATAAATTTCATAAAGTTCTATTAACGCTCACTTCTTTTAAAATAGTGTCACTTTCCATTTAAAATATTGATTACTCTGAATCTTGTATTTATTCGAATTAAATAATGTCTGAAAAGAGACGGACAGGCTTTTATTACTAAAACTTAAAATATTGAAGAATATTATTGACGAGAATCTACTTAGAACCCATTATATGAATAATTTATAACAAAAAAAAATCATACAACTCTGAACAATTCAAAAATAAGAAAAGATGGTAAAGTATATATATATATAAACATTTATTACTGATTTCGTGAAAGATGTTTAATTATAAGTGTATTCCAAAGTGAAATTATTTTATCTGTTAATTACACAAATTATACGACTTTTTTTTGCCTTGTACAATTTAACTTTAATCACAAACTTAATAATTAAAATATTTTTAGTATGAAATAGGAATATTTAATATTCATTTATCTTATTATATAATTAAAATATATTATAAGAAAGCAAATTTTGTAATGTGGACTATGACAATACAGGTTCGTGGGCCCTGGTCATGCAAATCTTCTTTATAGAGTGTACCAATCCCCAATATCACTAATCTCAAATCGGAAGTGTTTTGAATCTTGTTAATATTAAGCACATTTAATTCATTTTATTTCACAGTGTATATGATGTAACACCCATGCATATAAATATACTTTTTATAGAAAAATGACAAGCAATTTCTTTTTTTTTTTTACAAACCTTACCATTAATACACACATATCTGCGATGAATGTATAATTTTGTTTATGAAAATTATAATTATATAACATATTTAATCAACCAGTTGAAGAACTTTACAAAAGGACTTTATGCAAATTACTTAGATGATGACTATTTTCAAAGTAATGCCATCTTATTTTGATAATACATTAAATATTGAAAATAAATTGCATTAAATTGAGACAAAATCATGTCTTTGTATAATTAATAAATTTAATGTTAATTATTGGGAGTTTCTCTAAAGATTTGTATAATAATTATGATGCAGCTTTTTGGGAACGCATGTGCTAAAATAACAAGTGTTATTCAAATATCCAAACAAACATAACTGGAAATCAATCTTGAAACCTTTATATCTTGAATTTAGTAATCTATACCTCTCATGACACAAAGACATTACCATGTAATAAAATAGCCCACTAATTAAAAAATTTTGAAATAAATATGCTACTTTTTTTATCTATGATGAAAAAAATGTAAGTTTAGTACTTATGATAGAATGATATCTGTCTGTCACACACAAAAAAATACAAGTCCTCCATTACCAACCACATTCAATCATCTGACATTCCAGCAGAGGATATCATTGGTTTATATTTATTGTTAAAAGAAAGTTGCTTTGGCAGCAGTTTGAGATTGTTTATGATTATGTATATTGGGATATTCTAAATGCTTATTGGTTTCTAATATATATATATATTGTAACCAACCGCTTGCCCCTCAACTACCTATCATGCCGTACACGTTGCGTGCACTAAGAATTGTAACCGTTAATTGTGTGGTCCCAACTACATAACGTAAGTGCGCTAAGAATCTTAACTTCGATCACTGATCAATTCCCGTTGCACATTATCAGCTATTAAGAGCTGTATCCAAAAGCATATCATGCTATCTATTTTATGCACCAAAGACCACAACCAACATCTGGAGCAACTTACCGCAGACCAAACTAATGATCTAACATAAACTTTTTATGATTTAATTTGATCGCAGCCAGGGTGTACCGCAAAGAACTACCATAGTAGTATGATAAAATACATTAAACAAATTATAAATGCAATGTTATTATTTTTCAAACCTTAATTTGCGATTTTTTATCGTATGAGACCCAATGGCCGACCATGTACAAGATGGCATAATTTGTGGAATTACATAAGATTATGAAATTTTAAACCATCTATATGATTTCTAATACAAATGCTAGTCTAGGTAAAGCTTTGCAATAAATAAACATAAATAATTGGGTTCTTTTTTTATAGTTTACTATTATTACTGAGACTCTTATTATACTGACAAATGACAATTTAAAAACGTTAAGTAAATATATTCAATCATGTCATTATCTGGTAAATCTGTTTACAGGTTTAATAATCAATTCGTATTGTATACTAGAATTAACTACGCAAAGCCAAAATGATGGAAAAGGTAAATGGGATTTTATTGTACCTTACACATCATAAACTACCAAAGACGAAAAGCATCCAAACGTTTTTTCAAAAAATATCAATAAACTCTTATATCATGTTGACGATAGTATGTACTTCAATGTATGCTCTATCCAAGATTTATGATTTCTGATTTTATGAATGACACATAGCAACGGCACAGTAAGTTTAATTATAAATCAACGTTTATTTACAAATTTATGAATAATAAGTAATTAATTCCAATGTTATAATTAAAACATAAATAAACAAATAAAATAAATAAATTATAATTCCATCGACTTTCTTCGATAACATATCATAGGTACAGTTTTAAAAACCTAATCATACCTTATATTTCAATTGGATATAATGAATATTGAGAAAATTATACTAAATTCAACATCAACTCATGAAATATTTAACGTCATTTCCAGATTCAATAAATCCATACCGTAAACTTATAATACTATAATAAATAATATTATCTGTAGGATTTAGCTATAATGCAATCATTAAATAAAGTGAAAATTTAATCTTACATTCCGGTAAATAATAATCAACCAACAGTTAATTATTATGAAGTAACTTGAATAGAATGTCCTGTTACAATTTGATAATCTAACTTATAAATTATACTTACAAATGAAAGAAGATGATTTAGCAGATTAACTAAAATCTTTTGCCCAACTTATATCTATGAAGTAAAACATATTCCTGTGGATGCATTCATCTACACATAGGAATTAAATAACACTAAACACTTTGTGGATTTTTACCATCATAAAGCAATAAGTACAAGTACACCATTCCGCAGATTAACCACCAGCGCAGGAATGAGTGTAAAATACAAAAATGGCAATTAAGTAATCTGCGGATTAACCACCAGCACAGATTAATGCCTTTTAACATTCTAAAACAACATTACTATTTACTTCACATTAAAGTGCAAAATCATCCTCCTCAGTTATTCTGACCATTCAGAAAACACTGACACTTTAGCAAATGTGGGTTCTTGCATAATAAAATGTTACGCTAATCAGGACAACTAATGTACTAACTTATCTTGTTTAAAATAAAACATATGTAATATAATATAAGTAATATTAGTATAGGAATATAAATCCGGAAAGACTAACAAATACCTCATAAAGATTGATACATCTCATGAATTCATTTAATACTTTTCAAGCTTTTACGCAAGCGCTATTCTCTTGAGTAAATATTTTATTCAACCCCTATTAATTTAAACTTAATAAAATATAACTTATGAACTTCACATGCAAGTTCATGTAACGATAAATTAAAGTAATGCATTCTTCATCAAATACATAAAATTTAACAGGTGTGTGTATGATATAAATTAAATGTATAGCATTTTATAGTTCAATACATGAATTATAGCAGGTGTGTGTATCACAAATTGGATTGTATAGCATTTTATAACTCCAAATAGGATCCGTGGAATCCATGTACGATGTGTCAAGCAATAAATATACGAAGTAATAGCTATAACTATAGTTGAATTCCAGACATGCAATTTTATCCGTTTGTATTAGTTATTATAATCACTATTAGATTAACGATTTTACGTGGCTACACAAACATGAAACAATTTCAAAAAACATGACACGCAGAATTTAAATGAAAATGTTTTTCACAAGTTATTAATTTCTACATTTCTCTATTAAAAATGTTCCAGGTTTATCACATCCATGCTAATATTTATTTATCCACGCTTAAATCTGGTAATACTAATTATCGCAATTAATTTAATCATTCCAAACTGACGATAAAATTAGAAAATAGCTTTAATTAATTATTTGAAGACTGTTTGTTATCCAAATGTTAAACAAATTAACTAGCAAATATATTACTGGCATTGTAAAGTTAAACATCAATCAATACTATATTTTATTAGAATTAGAAACGGAAATTTTAAACTATGTTGATAACTTTAACATTTTACTTTAACTTAAACTTCTTCTTTTTTAAAAAGCAAATTTTCATATTCATAAAACTTCTGTAATTAAAATACTTATTTAATTTTTCCAAATTGTAGAATAATAAACATTTTAAAACATACCAAACTCTTGCGATTAATTCTTTTAAACTGGGAAGCTCCGACATTTTAAAAAATGTAATATTGGAAAATTTTACCGGTGATTTGATCCACTTGGCCAGCCGACTTGAACAGACTTTTAAATTTAGCAATTCATCTTATAATTAAATACCACTAGGTTAATTTTACGTTTATAGCAAAATTTGTGGTAATCTGTTTACTTGTTAACTATTTTAAAATAAGCTTATCAAATTTACACCATTTGCCTTTACCATTTTCTTTTCTTTCTCCCTCCAAAAGCAAACTAACAGACGATCTCCTCTAAATTCGCGCTCTTTTCTTTTTTACATTGAAACGCCTACGTAATTATTGTATTTATTTTTAATAATTAATATTTAATTGAACAAATGGTTTTTTAATTCAATAGAAATAATAATTTAAGATCATTTTAAACAAATAAAAATAAAATATTATTTTTAATAATATTTTACCAAATTTTAATGTGTTGTCAAATTTTTAAAAAGTTAAACATTTTGATATGAGTTAGCATATGGAACGAAGCAAATTTAAATTTATTAAAATAATATAAGAGAGTAATCTGTTCAAAGTGCAAATCAAGCCAATCAAATCACCAAAAGAAGAAAGAGAAATTTTTATACCAGTTACATCAATTAATATATTTTATACTAAAATATATGGTTACAATATATATATATAAACTAGTCTATAAAATAATTAAAATTGCTCCCAAGTTTAAAATTAAGCAAGACTAGCTACAGAAAATAAATTCTTTTATTTTATTTCTTTCAAAGAAGACAACGATAGTCTCACCAAACTAATAGTGTGAACTATTATATATATATATGACAATAGATGATGTTCTACCAAAAAAACCGTCAAGCATAAGTTTGTTTACATAAATGTCAGAGCAAGCATTCACTATCTCTAACTTTAGTTCCACCTTCAGATCATGATTTCAAGCTATTTGCTATCGTCAGTGAAGGACAGGAATAAGAAAATAGATCTAAACACCAACTCTGGGGTTTTTGAAAAAGTTTTTTCTCCACCTTCCAGCGGGGATCTTTTTGACAACCAATTTCTTCCAACTCACCATAGCAACCCCCAGATACACAGGTGGGTTATGAGTCAACACCACCACCACAAAAGAATACAAACCTTTTAAATCAATAAAAGTAACAAAAAAAAAAAAAAAAAAAAAAAAAAAAAAAAAAAAAAAAAAAAGTTCAAACTTGTGAATCATTAATTATATTACAATATAATCATCTACACAAAACATTTAAGGGAAAGATGTTTTTATAAAAATCATAGTCCTTCCTTTTTAGTTCCACCTTCAGATCATGATTTCAAGCTATTTGCTATCGTCAGTGAAGAACAGGAATAAGAAAATAGATCTAAACACAAACTCTGAGCGTTTATGAAACAGTTTCTATTCAGCTATGTGGTGATGCTGAACTGATATCAGAACCATGTAGGTATCTGGCTTACTGTGCTGAGTTTGAAAATATTATGTGTCTAAAAGATTCACGCTTGCAAGCTGAATAGAAACTGTTTCATAAACACTCAGAGTTTGTGTTTAGATTTATTTTCTTATTCCTGTCCTTCACTGACAATAAAAAATAGCTTGAAATCATGATCTGAAGGTGGAACTAAAGTTAGAGATAGTGAATGCTTGCTCTGATGTTTATGTAAACAAACTTACGCTTGATGGCATTTTTGGTAGAACGCCATCTATTGTCATAAATACAAGCGTTACCAAGTTATAACGTGTTTTTTATAAATGTACCTTTGAGGGTCTTTCTTGCAATGATATATATTGCAGAGGCTTCTACTATGTGGTGATGCTGAACTGATATCAGACCCATGTAGCTATCTGGCTTGCTATGCTGAGTTCGAAGACATTATGTGTCTAAAAGAATCACGCTTGCAAGCTGAATAGAAACTGTTTCATAAACGCTCAGAGTTTGTGTTTAGATCTATTTTCTTATTCCTGTCCTTCACTGACAATAGAAAATAGCTTGAAATCATGATCTGAAGGTGGAACTAAAGTTAGAGATAGTGAATGCTTGCTCTGACATTTATGTAAACAAACTTACGCTTGACGGTGTTTTTGGTAGAACACCATCTATTGTCATAAATACAAGCGTTAGCAAGTTTTAACTTGTGTTTTTTTGTTTTATATTGAAGCGGAATCTGTTGCACACATTCAGCTTCACTCTCCAATAATGTTTGAAACCACCAAACATGGATTCAAACCTAACCATTTAATTATAGACCACCGGGGAGTGAAGGTATACCAATGCGCCTGGTTGTTTATGTATGTGTAAAACTTTAAATTCGTTTAATATTAATAGGCATAAAAAACAATTATATATTTTCATTACGGTAAACAATCGTGCGTATGTGTGTGTAACAGATCAATTTTAATAATTTAAAGCGTCGCATAATGTATATTTTATTTATACATATATTTTCATAGAGAGAAAGTTCGAGAGGGGAATGTAAAATTAGTAAATAAAAGACTTACCGTCTTCCAAATTATAAAAGAAATTTGTTTTATTGTAATATAGATTGATTTAGCGTCATGTTTAGTTAACGTTGATTCCGCAGGTCTATTTTCAGCTTAAATTAGACCAAAACCAACTCTCGAACTTAATCTCGTTTATAGTCCAAAATATGCTGTATCATTGTAGTTATTAAAACATCCGGGAATTACCCAGCGGCGGTGATAACGAGTATAAATACAACCACCTTTTCTAACTCAAGAGGAGACATGTCATTTTTCTAACGCATTGCTAAGGGGAAGCCACGCCCCTCTGAACGGCAACATGACGGGCTAATAAACATAGATTTGCTTCCCCGGATCTCTCCAAAAATCTAACCGATGCCTAAATACTCGGAAACCATCATTCATCAATTGCTGCCAAAATGAACTTAATATTGAGTAAAGAATGGACTGAAACCTTAATTTCGTCAATTTGTCATAAATTAATTCCTTTATCAAACATGGAACCAACACGTGCGCACCCGGCTGGAAATACATCGGAAAGAAGGTAATTCCTTGCCGTATAAACGAACTTTCATCTTAATAACCTTTTCTATTGTAAAATCTAAATGTAAACATTTCTAGTTCTGAAATTTCTCCTAATGTAAAAATGTAATTACTTATTTCGTGATCGGTAATGCTAAGCCGATTAACTGCCTAAATAATGACCTCTTTTCTTTGTTTTATTATTTCTGTTTGTCGTATAATTAAACTGTAATTCTCACTTTCTAAACTCGATCACTAGGTTCTCACTCTCCTTGTATCTTATTTTAATGCGGCAATGTTTATTTAATATTATGCAAATCATATCAATTTTTAGTATGCTAATAACTCGATCTGGCGAATCAATCCTATTTATTTTTGCTATTCTGCCATTGCGGAATATTTAATCGTAAACGTAAGAATATTCACATTATAAAATTCGCCCGATCGAGAGATTTTCCCAAACTATGTTTTCATAATGAATACTATGCTTTTCATTACTATTTAATATCAACCCGTTAAATCACATTAGCATACTAAGCCGCAGAGTTCAAATAATTAAGTTATCATTATGTATATTTATTGGTGCATATCCATCAAACCTTGTTATGTTATCCGGTTTGACATGGAATGCCCAAGTGACCAGAAGTGAAACCTAAATCGAGTGTTCAACATATATAATTTCTAATTCATTGTAAATCTCCATATCTAGTGATTCACATGATTAATCAATTATTATTAATATTACGTTTAATAAATTTACATTTAATAAGCTATCTTTTGGATATTTTTGTTGGTTTGTGTGTGCACATCTATCATTACTTTGCGTTATCAATTAGTTAAGCCGTAGGTCTCTTGTATCTTTGCTGAACCTTCCTGGGCCGGAGTAAATTGAGGAGTATGCTGCTATCATCAGAAATGTTGTTTGTAATGTGATAGACTTGGGAAGTGGGCAATAGGGCGGAGTTCATGAGTATCCCTGACCTGTGTATCTTGTATATGATTGAACTCTAGGTACTTTTGCTTAGGTCCTAAGTCTTGTTAGACGAACATACAATTCTGACCGGTACAGGGTATTTTTTTTTTATCCGGGTTTGGCTGCCCATCGTGGAGCTTCGAAACAAACACCCATATACCTGAGATGGTGATAAATGGTGATAGACAACATAGGTTTTAAAAGTGAAATTTTTTTTTGGAAAAATTTTTTTTTGAAAATTTTTTTTTTTCGGACACCCAGCTTGATATTTTGTTATCCGGGTTTGAGGGCCTTTTTGAAATTACCACACCCTGCAATACCCTACAGAGCATCTGATATTATACATATGTTTTTTTTTCTTTTCGTTCCTGTCCCAAATATTAATAAATGTATGTAAATTTTTTTTTCGGGTTTGAACCCATAAATGGTACTGCCCTAATAAAATTGTACACACCAAGTAATACCCTAGAGATTATTCGAATTGTAGATGTATGGCAAATTTTTTTTTGGTGGTGTCATCAAACAAATGAAGCGTCTTTTGTAACAGAAATATTTGTCTTCCCAAGTAGCTATATGAACTTTAGTGTGTTTAGTCATGGTATTTATCCTACATGTGTTTTTATAAAGTAGTCCGGTAGTCATGATCTGATGAAGTAAAATGACTCGTATGTATTTAGAGTAACCGTAAATAGGTGAAGACCCATATAAACTGAATTCTATGTTGTCAAGCGGCCAGATGTAGTTGGCAAAACGCTTTAATGACTCATGTATTTAGAGTAACCGTAAATAGGTGAAGACCCGTATAAACTGAATTCCATGTTGTCAAGCGGCCAGATGTAGTTGGCAAAACGCTTTAATGACTCATGTATTTAGAGTAACCGTAAATAGGTGAAGACCCGTATAAACTGAATTCTATGTTGTCAAGCGGCCAGATGTAGTTGGCAAAACGCTTTAATGACTCATGTATTTAGAGTAACCGTAAATAGGTGAAGACCCTTAGAAACTGTTATGTAGTGCCAAGCAGCCAGATGTAGTTGGCAAAATGCTTCAATGGCCTACATGTCCTCATGTCAAAAAAAAAAAAAAGTCCAAAGAGTCCAAGAAACATAGTGTCATATAGTCTTGTAGAGGTCAGTTGTGTAACATCCTCTCGTTTTAAAAGAGTCGTGAATTTTTTTTGTTGAACCTAAAGGACACACCATAGATGTGATTTCAAAATTCATTTTGAATCTATAATATCAACCAGATAAACGATTGCGATATTATTACTAAATTTTGCTAAATCATTTTGCTTTAAATTTTTTTTATTAATGTCATTTTTTTTTCAAATTTAATTGAACAGTCAAACTTATAGATGTGCACACAAACCAAAGATAGTTATGAGTGATAAGCCGACTGTGTTGACATGGCGCCCGTGTATTATACACACTATAAATTTTGTCAACTGGTAAACACTCGCGAAAACAATAAAGTATGTGAATGAGCAAAGAGAGGGTCATTATATCATATTTGTTTCATATGTCTTGTACAAAGGGGAAATTAAAAATTTTTTTTTCATATATGGGTGCATTTCAGGTGCAAGAGAGCGAACGGTTCATATGACAAAGCAATGTCACGGTAAAAATTTGTTTCTCTAGTCTTTAACATGTTATTTCATTTAATATGTATTAGTTTTGATAAAAGTATGAACGTAAATATTTTGGCAGTAAGAAGATATAGTATAAAATTAGATGGTAGTAAGAAAATAGTTAAGGTGTTGAGTTTTGGGCATAGGTGATGGTTGAGGAAGGGAAGGGGGAGTGATCTAGCTATTGCAAACCATGTAAATATTAGGGTAAGGAAAGAGAAGAATAAAAAAAAAAAAAGGAAATAGATTGCTGGACCTTGTAAGATAGTCAATTGTATATTCTAGTTGTTTTTCTTTCTTGTTTCATTACGTTATATATAGAATATAGTTACTAACTAATTGTCAAAGAGGCCGACTGAATTTAGGTAGGGTAAAGTTTACTAAAGCCAATTTAAGAATAGATTTCGAACCATGTAAATATCAAAGTAAGGAAACCGTGTGGTACGCTTTCTTGTTACCTGAAAGGATGCGTCAACTCCAAGTAAAATCTTTTTTTTTCATTGATTTTTTTTTATCTAGGGGCATATGAAGCGGAATCTGTTGCACACATTCAGCTTCACTCTCCAATAATGTTTGAAACCACCAAACATGGATTCAAACCTAACCATTTAATTATAGACTACCGGGGAGTGAAGGTATACCAATGCGCCTGGTTGTTTATGTATGTGTAAAACTTTAAATTCGTTTAATATTAATAGGCATAAAAAACAATTATATATTTTCATTACGGTAAACAATCGTGCGTATGTGTGTGTAACAGATCAATTTTAATAATTTAAAGCGTTGCATAATGTATATTTTATTTATACATATATTTTCATAGAGAGAAAGTTCGAGAGGGGAATGTAAAATTAGTAAATAAAAGACTTACCGTCTTCCAAATTATAAAAGAAATTTGTTTTATTGTAATATAGATTGATTTAGCGTCATGTTTAGTTAACGTTGATTCCGCAGGTCTATTTTCAGCTTAAATTAGACCAAAACCAACTCTCGAACTTAATCTCGTTTATAGTCCAAAATATGCTGTATCATTGTAGTTATTAAAACATCCGGGAATTACCCAGCGGCGGTGATAACGAGTATAAATACAACCACCTTTTCTAACTCAAGAGGAGACATGTCATTTTTCTAACGCATTGCTAAGGGGAAGCCACGCCCCTCTGAACGGCAACATGACGGGCTAATAAACATAGATTTGCTTCCCCGGATCTCTCCAAAAATCTAACCGATGCCTAAATACTCGGAAACCATCGTTCATCAATTGCTGCCAAAATGAACTTAATATTGAGTAAAGAATGGACTGAAACCTTAATTTCGTCAATTTGTCATAAATTAATTCCTTTATCAAACATGGAACCAACACGTGCGCACCCGGCTGGAAATACATCGGAAAGAAGGTAATTCCTTGCCGTATAAACGAACTTTCATCTTAATAACCTTTTCTATTGTAAAATCTAAATGTAAACATTTCTAGTTCTGAAATTTCTCCTAATGTAAAAATGTAATTACTTATTTCGTGATCGGTAATGCTAAGCCGATTAACTGCCTAAATAATGACCTCTTTTCTTTGTTTTATTATTTCTGTTTGTCGTATAATTAAACTGTAATTCTCACTTTCTAAACTCGATCACTAGGTTCTCACTCTCCTTGTATCTTATTTTAATGCGGCAATGTTTATTTAATATTATGCAAATCATATCAATTTTTAGTATGCTAATAACTCGATCTGGCGAATCAATCCTATTTATTTTTGCTATTCTGCCATTGCGGAATATTTAATCGTAAACGTAAGAATATTCACATTATAAAATTCGCCCGATCGAGAGATTTTCCCAAACTATGTTTTCATAATGAATACTATGCTTTTCATTACTATTTAATATCAACCCGTTAAATCACATTAGCATACTAAGCCGCAGAGTTCAAATAATTAAGTTATCATTATGTATATTTATTGGTGCATATCCATCAAACCTTGTTATGTTATCCGGTTTGACATGGAATGCCCAAGTGACCAGAAGTGAAACCTAAATCGAGTGTTCAACATATATAATTTCTAATTCATTGTAAATCTCCATATCTAGTGATTCACATGATTAATCAATTATTATTAATATTACGTTTAATAAATTTACATTTAATAAGCTATCTTTTGGATATTTTTGTTGGTTTGTGTGTGCACATCTATCATTACTTTGCGTTATCAATTAGTTAAGCCGTAGGTCTCTTGTATCTTTGCTGAACCTTCCTGGGCCGGAGTAAATTGAGGAGTATGCTGCTATCATCAGAAATGTTGTTTGTAATGTGATAGACTTGGGAAGTGGGCGATAGGGCGGAGTTCATGAGTATCCCTGACCTGTGTATCTTGTGTATGATTGAACTCTAGGTACTTTTGCTTAGGTCCTAAGTCTTGTTAGATGAACATACAATTCTGACCGGTACAGGGTATTTTTTTTACTGTACCGGTCAAAACAGTATGCTCACTTAACAAGGTTCCAAATCCTAAGCAAAAGTACCTCGAATCCGATCATGCTCGAGATACACAGGTCTGGAACAATCCTGAATTCTAACCTATTTGCCTATTCTTCGAATCTCTGACCCAATGAACAACAATTCTGATGACACCGTAAAATTATTTTAAATCCGTGCCCATAAGCAGAGTGGTAGAGCATAAGATCAGAATGATGATGATGATCGAGGACGGAGTAGCCCAGTTATTACATTATCATAGTTATTTATTAATGCTAAGCTCTTCTAAAGAAAATAATTCTAAATATTAACTAGAAACTAATAATTCAACACAAACCAGGATTAACACGAAAATATATATATATTAATAAATGCAGAAAACGCATATATATGTTACAAAATTGTTTCACGCTTGGAGTGATTTTATACATTTTGAAAACTTGGGATTTGTTTTATAAAATCCCCATTACATCAATTATTTAATAAATACCATTTTATAGAATGTGTTATAAGTTGTGCGGGGTTAATATGCCAAAATGTGGATGTACAAAATAATCTACAAGATCGGAACAGAGTCGGGTTACAGAAAGATACACGATAATTTAACGTTAATCATTTTGACAAATCAATATAAATTTACGGTCTCAATCATTTATTTACAACCTTGAAATCATTATATATGTTTGATAGGCATTGTGTGGACCTAGCGTCCTTTGAATAAGTATACATAAAACAAACAATGCGCATTCTTTACGAGAATAAATTATACAAATTGATTTACGTCTCTGGGAATCAATAAAGCTTTTTTTTTTTTAAAGGAAAGCAGTTTAAATCAATGGACTAAAAGTATTTTTACGAAATGAAACATTGTTTTTAACACATCATTGCGACTTACTAAAGGTTAGGCGGACGGTGATTAAATGAAAGACAAAAGTAACGGTATTAGCATACATGAAAGGAATCTGACCTTCATGGCGATTGTGGATATTTTATCATTTAAAGGAATACTTGGAAACAAACTTAAAGTGGATATATCCGCGCATTTCTGGCGGAACGATATCAAAGTAGAGGCTGAGAATGAGACCTCAGATCATTATGTACTGCCATCCGCAGCACCTAATCCTCTTAAACTTTATAATTTAACAGAGAGCGTTGTCTCTGGTTAAGAAGGACGGGAGCTTTATGCTTTCGATGTCCCCAATAATAAAACAATCAAAAAAAAAAAATGGAAAGATAAAATATCAGAAAGAAAATGTATGCCAGCAACCTTACTGGACATGAATATAAATTTTATAATATAATTTTCAAACTTGGAAATTGTCTAAACTCTTGCGCAATAATCTGTTTCCAATTCTGAGTCATTTAACTGATCATAATGAATAATAACGTTACTATTTACAATATTATTAAACTAACAATATTTATATTTACAGAATCGATTCCCAAATACGTATTAACTGGTAGGATTTTCCCTTCAGGCACCAGCAAAAAGGAATGAATTAATTATATGAAAGTTGAAAGTTCACGATCTTTTTTTTTAAATAGAAAATTAAAGCAAAATTCATCCACAGTAAAAGTTTTTAATTTACTTTAAGAATCATGAATTTAAAATAAAACCAAGTTCGCGAGCAATTGCTATTTAATATAAACAAAACTTTATTGATAAGTTTTTTTTAATAAAGCCCACCCTTTTCCAAGTAAAACAATTATTTTCCCCTTGACTCACGAACTTAGCGATTTTTGGCATATTAAAGAAAATAAATCATATTTATACATTAAACAAAATACATAAAATCTTAATAGAATCGCACACATTTATATATATATATATAATTTAATTAAGCGTGAAAGGTAAGTTAAAATACATGATATTAATAAAAGATTACAGAGGGAGAGTTTAAAAGCAAAATTAGCAGAATATCATAACGGATCTATGAATTAATTTGGCTACAAATTATAAATCACCTGTGAATGTTCGTATCAAGGCAGCTCTAAATTACAGGATTTTACCGAATATCTCAGCATAGCGGTAGGCAGGACGGTTGGCAATTCTATGTCATTTCATATGGCCAGTCAGATGGAAGTTTGACGGCGGGTAGACAGTCCTCCGAGAGGAAAGAGAGGTGGACGGCTCCGCTACTCACGCCCCATTTGCTGAACTTGTGTTGGCTTCTTAAAAGTACCGGTCAGAATTGTATGTTCATCTAACAAGACTTAGGACCTAAGCAAAAGTACCTAGAGTTCAATCATATACAAGATGCACAGGTCAGGGATACTCATGAACTCCGCCCTATCGCCCACTTCCCAAGTCTATCACATTACAAACAATATTTCTGATGATAGCAGCATACTCCTCAATTTACTCCGGCCCAGGAAGGTTCAGCAAAGATACAAGAGACCTACGGCTTAACTAATTGATAACGCAAAGTAATGATAGATGTGCACATACAAACCAACAAAAATATCCAAAAGATAGCTTATTAAATGTAAATTTATTAAACGTAATATTAATAATAATTGATTAATCATGTGAATCACTAGATATGGAGATTTACAATGAATTAGAAATTATATATGTTGAACACTCGATTTAGGTTTCACTTCTGGTCACTTGGGCATTCCATGTCAAACCGGATAACATAACAAGGTTTGATGGATATGCACCAATAAATATACATAATGATAACTTAATTATTTGAACTCTGCGGCTTAGTATGCTAATGTGATTTAACGGGTTGATATTAAATAGTAATGAAAAGCATAGTATTCATTATGAAAACATAGTTTGGGAAAATCTCTCGATCGGGCGAATTTTATAATGTGAATATTCTTACGTTTACGATTAAATATTCCGCAATGGCAGAATAGCAAAAATAAATAGGATTGATTCGCCAGATCGAGTTATTAGCATACTAAAAATTGATATGATTTGCATAATATTAAATAAACATTGCTGCATTAAAATAAGATACAAGGAGAGTGAGAACCTAGTGATCGAGTTTAGAAAGTGAGAATTACAGTTTAATTATACGACAAACAGAAATAATAAAACAAAGAAAAGAGGTCATTGTTTAGGCAGTTAATCGGCTTAGCATTACCGATCACGAAATAAGTAATTACATTTTTACATTAGGAGAAATTTCAGAACTAGAAATGTTTACATTTAGATTTTACAATAGAAAAGGTTATTAAGATGAAAGTTCATTTATACGGCAAGGAATTACCTTCTTTCCGATGTATTTCCAGCCGGGTGCGCACGTGTTGGTTCCATGTTTGATAAAGGAATTAATTTATGACAAATTGACGAAATTAAGGTTTCAGTCCATTCTTTACTCAATATTAAGTTCATTTTGGCAGCAATTGATGAACGATGGTTTCCGAGTATTTAGGCATCGGTTAGATTTTTGGGGAGATCCGGGAAAGCGAATCTATGTTTATTAGCCCGTCATATTGCCATTCAGAGGGGCGTGGCTTCCCCTTAGCAATGCGTTAGAAAAATGACATGTCTCCTCTTGAGTTAGAAAAGGTGGTTGTATTTATACTCGTTATCACCGCCGCTGGGTAATTCCCGGATGTTTTAATAACTACAATGATACAGCATATTTTGGACTATAAACGAGATTAAGTTCGAGAGTTGGTTTTGGTCTAATTTAAGCTGAAAATAGACCTGCGGAATCAACGTTAACTAAACATGACGCTAAATCAATCTATATTACAATAAAACAAATTTCTTTTATAATTTGGAAGACGGTAAGTCTTTTATTTACTAATTTTACATTCCCCTCTCGAACTTTCTCTCTATGAAAATATATGTATAAATAAAATATACATTATGCAACGCTTTAAATTATTAAAATTGATCTGTTACACACACATACGCACGATTGTTTACCGTAATGAAAATATATAATTGTTTTTTATGCCTATTAATATTAAACGAATTTAACGTTTTACACATACATAAACAACCAGGCGCATTGGTATACCTTCACTCCCCGGTAGTCTATAATTAAATGGTTAGGTTTGAATCCATGTTTGGTGGTTTCAAACATTATTGGAGAGTGAAGCTGAATGTGTGCAACAGATTCCGCTTCATATGCCCCTAGATAAAAAAAAATCAATGAAAAAAAAAGATTTTACTTGGAGTTGACGCATCCTTTCAGGTAACAAGAAAGCGCACCACACGGTTTCCTTACTTTGATATTTACATGGTTCGAAATAGCTAGATCACTCCCCCTTCCCTTCCTCAACCATCACCTATGCCCAAAACTCAACACCTTAACTATTTTCTTACTACCATCTACTTTTATACTATATCTTCTTACTGCCAAAATATTTACGTTCATACTTTTATCAAAACTAATACATATTAAATGAAATAACATGTTAAATACTAGAGAAACAAATTTTTACCGTGACATTGCTTTGTCATATGAACCGTTCGCTCTCTTGCACCTGAAATGCACCCATATATGAAAAAAAAATTTGTAATTTCCCCTTTGTACAAGACATATGAAACAAATATGATATAATGACCCTCTCTTTGCTCATTCACATACTTTATTGTTTTCGCGAGTGTTTACCAGTTGACAAAATTTATAGTGTGTATAATACACGGGCGCCATGTCAACACAGTCGGCTTATCACTCATAACTATCTTTGGTTTGTGTGCACATCTATAAGTTTGACTGTTCAATTAAATTTGAAAAAAAAATGACATTAATAAAAAAATTTAAAGCAAAATGATTTAGCAAAATTTAGTAATAATATCGCAATCGTTTATCTGGTTGATATTATAGATTCAAAATGAATTTTGAAATCACATCTATGGTGTGTCCTTTAGGTTCAACAAAAAAAAAATTCACGACTCTTTTAAAACGAGAGGATGTTACACAACTGACCTCTACAAGACTATATGACACTATGTTTCTTGGACTCTTTGGACTTTTTTTTTTTTTTTTTGACATGAGGACATGTAGGCCATTGAAGCATTTTGCCAACTACATCTGGCTGCTTGGCACTACATAACAGTTTCTAAGGGTCTTCACCTCTTTACGGTTACTCTAAATACATGAGTCATTAAAGCGTTTTGCCAACTACATCTGGCCGCTTGACAACATAGAATTCAGTTTATACGGGTCTTCACCTATTTACGGTTACTCTAAATACATGAGTTATTAAAGCGTTTTGCCAACTACATCTGGCCGCTTTACAACATGGAATTCAGTTTATACGGGTCTTCACCTATTTACGGTTACTCTAAATACATGAGTCATTAAAGCATTTTGCCAACTACATCTGGCCGCTTGACAACATGGAATTCAGTTTATACGGGTCTTCACCTATTTACGGTTACTCTAAATACATGAGTCATTAAAGTGTTTTGCCAACTACATCTGGCCGCTTGACAACATATGAAGCGGAATCTGTTGCACACATTCAGCTTCACTCTCCAATAATGTTTGAAACCACCAAACATGGATTCAAACCTAACCATTTAATTATAGACTACTGGGGAGTGAAGGTATACCAATGCGCCTGGTAGTTTATGTATGTGTAAAACTTTAAATTCGTTTAATATTAATAGGCATAAAAAACAATTATATATTTTCATTACGGTAAACAATCGTGCGTATGTGTGTGTAACAGATCAATTTTAATAATTTAAAGCGTTGCATAATGTATATTTTATTTATACATATATTTTCATAGAGAGAAAGTTCGAGAGGGGAATGTAAATTTAGTAAATAAAAGACTTACCGTCTTCCAAATTATAAAAGAAATTTGTTTTATTGTAATATAGATTGATTTAGCGTCATGTTTAATTAACGTTGATTCCGCAGGTCTATTTTCAGCTTAAATTAGACCAAAACCAACTCTCGAACTTAATCTCGTTTATAGTCCAAAATATGCTGTATCATTGTAGTTATTAAAACATCCGGGAATTACCCAGCGGCGGTGATAACGAGTATAAATACAACCACCTTTTCTAACTCAAGAGGAGACATGTCATTTTTCTAACGCATTGCTAAGGGGAAGCCATGCCCCTCTGAACGGCAACATGATGGGCTAATAAACATAGATTCGCTTCCCCGGATCTCCCCAAAAATCTAACCGATGCCTAAATACTCGGAAACCATCATTCATCAATTGCTGCCAAAATGAACTTAATATTGAGTAAAGAATGGACTGAAACCTTAATTTCGTCAATTTGTCATAAATTAATTCCTTTATCAAACATGAAACCAACACGTGCGCACCCGGCTGGAAATACATCGGAAAGAAGGTAATTCCTTGCCGTATAAACGAACTTTCATCTTAATAATCTTTTCTATTGTAAAATCTAAATGTAAACATTTCTAGTTCTGAAATTTCTCCTAATGTAAAAATGTAATTACTTATTTCATGATCGGTAATGCTAAGCCGATTAACTGCCTAAACAATGACCTCTTTTCTTTGTTTTATTATTTCTGTTTGTCGTATAATTAAACTGTAATTCTCACTTTCTAAACTCGATCACTAGGTTCTCACTCTCCTTGTATCTTATTTTAATGCGGCAATGTTTATTTAATATTATGCAAATCATATCAATTTTTAGTATGCTAATAACTTGATCTGGCGAATCAATCCTATTTATTTTTGCTATTCTGCCATTGCGGAATATTTAATCGTAAACGTAAGAATATTCACATTATAAAATTCGCCCGATCGAGAGATTTTCCCAAACTATGTTTTCATAATGAATACTATGCTTTTCATTACTATTTAATATCAACCCGTTAAATCACATTAGCATACTAAGCCGCAGAGTTCAAATAATTAAGTTATCATTATGTATATTTATTGGTGCATATCCATCAAACCTTGTTATGTTATCCGGTTTGACATGGAATGCCCAAGTGACCAGAAGTGAAACCTAAATTGAGTGTTCAACATATATAATTTCTAATTCATTGTAAATCTCCATATCTAGTGATTCACATGATTAATCAATTATTATTAATATTACGTTTAATAAATTTACATTTAATAAGCTATCTTTTGGATATTTTTGTTGGTTTGTATGTGCACATCTATCATTACTTTGCGTTAGCAATTAGTTAAGCCGTAGGTCTCTTGTATCTTTGCTGAACCTTCCTGGGCCGGAGTAAATTGAGGAGTATGCTGCTATCATCAGAAATGTTGTTTGTAATGTGATAGACTTGGGAAGTGGGTGATAGGGCGGAGTTCATGAGTATCCCTGACCTGTGCATCTTGTATATGATTGAACTCTAGGTACTTTTGCTTAGGTCCTAAGTCTTGTTAGACGAACATACAATTCTGACCGGTACAATATATACATAACAAGATATTTATTTGTAACCATAAACAACTCTGACTTTTTACAGAAAAAAGGTTTAAAATACATTACTCTAAGAATAGTATCAAAATACTTTTTTACATTATTTAATAAATGATTCAACCATTTTTTCAAGCAATTTTTTTATTTCCAAACAAATTAATATTTTTATTTACAATTTTATAAGAAAACAATTTAAAGACAAAAAAATAAAATCACATTTTTCTATATCCTTCACATGATTTTAATTATTAACAATACCATAATTACTATTAAACATAATTCTTTTAACAAATTTATTAAAGTAGCCAACATTCAAATAATCTTTATAAAGATGACCTTGTTAAAACAAATGAAATTTTAAAAAAATAAAAAACCTTTATTATTACAATTTTCTGATTCTGAAGCATTTAACTAAAGATATATTGGTTGTAATTAAGCATTGTGGTTAACAGTATATATTAATTGATATGTGCATTTGAAAAGTCTGATTTTAGCAGACAAATGTAACAGTTGTATTATAGAATTGTTTTTTTTTTACTAGTTTTATTCAGTTTTGAATTTTGGGTAATTTTAATGTATATATATTTTTGGATTGTTATTATAATAAAGAATAGAAATGAGGATATAATATACATAAAAAGAGTAGTGTTAAATATATATATATATTAAAAAGACTGTTATTATCCATGGTTTTAAAAATCCATATATATATATATATATATATTTGATTGGACCCAAAATGAATATATGCAGACAGACAGTTGGCTATAGTAAAGATTTAATTTTTACTTTATATAGACATATTGGATTTGAAGTAATTGTTCAAGAATATTTTGATTAATATATAATAAAAAATAGAAATGAGGAAATAATTTTCATGGAAATAGAAATAACCTTTAACTTTTAATATTACGAAGAAATTATAATTTACTACTAACAGATAATCCCTGAAGTCAAACCAATTTAATCATTAAACCTATAATAGCTCTTTTGTTTGGGTTTTTGTTAAAGTAAAATGGGCCATATTTTACTTCAAAACAATGTTCTTATATGGATTTAAACCCAGGAACCTATTTTTATAGATGTGAGAACATCAATAGTTATGTTATTTCTATATAAATGGATATTATCTTCTAATTTCTATTGTTTATTATAATAAGAATCCATGAAAATATTTAATTCAACATATACATATATCTGGAGATAAATAAAAAGATCATTTTCAGATTGTCAAGAAAGATGTTTTTTTTTTTATATATTCTCATACCTATAAAATAGTTTTCTGGGAAGGGGTTTGAAGTAAAAAACCCAAACAGAGAAGCTATTATAGGTTTAATGAAAGACCAGTTTGCTTTCATGGATTTTCAATTAATAGTAATTGATAATTTTTTGTTAACATGAAAGGTTAAAGATGAAGGTGAAGACAATGAAAGTGATATTGAATTCTGACTCTCTTGACGTTTATGTAAACAAATGCTTGTACGGAAATTTTGGTAAAGCTCCATCTATTGATTATATATATATAAAATAAAATCTTTATTAATTTAAAAAAAATATTTTAATAACAATAAAAATAATAAATATAAAGGTAATTAAGTATGTTATACAGACTTTTCAATCTACAGAAATACTTTTGGTTAATTTCTTCAACCTCTTCAACTTCCATTATATTCAAAAAACTTAATGGAAGCAAATGACATGAAATAAAATACCACGAATCCTGAATTTTAATGTTAGCAGCTTGTCAATTAATCATATTTTATTTCTGTTTATTAAAATTGCCTCCTTAATTTTTCTTTTAATATGATTACTCTCTTCATGAATAATCTTAATACTTTCCATATCAAACATAAATTTATATTTCCATGTGCGTTCATGATACAAAAAAGTAAATCAGTCAATAAATCATTATCATTTTTATGTTCTACGTGTTTGTATAACAATTTATTCCCCTTTTTTCAATACTGCACCTTGATTCACCCATATACAATAACATACATCCACAAAAACATTGATATATAACATTACTTATCTGCTTGTTAGGTATTACCTTTTTAGAATTATTTGCTAATTATTAATATTATTTGTATTTGAAATATATAGAATAGATATCCATTTTTATTAACAAACATCAACTCCTTTATCTCATTGTACATCTTTAAATTGACATAAAGTGTTGCCAATTTGTTCATCCTTATAACCAAGTTTGTTATCTCTCTATCCTTTACATCTTTTCTTCATAAATTACCTACTTCTTCTCTAGAACTACACTCTATTTCTTTATCATCAGTCAATTGTTGATCGTTAAAATTCTACCTGGTGTTAAGTCTGATAAATTATGAATTAGAATATTATAAGGAGAGTAAAAATAGTAGAATTGTCACATTTTTTTAGTTTGATAGTTTATATAAATACACCATATTTTTTTGCCATTGTGTAATGACAAACAAAACTAATCTTAAGCACTAATTAATAACTGTGAAATAATTAATTTACCTTGCAGAGACAACTTCAGTTATGAGTTTTACTTTAACACAAGTAAGAACAATTAGAAGTAGGCTGATTGTAACCAACATAATATAAACATGCCTATTTCCGTAATATAGATATACATAGTAATATTTCGTCACATTGAAATCATTTCAGTGAATGATTTATAAAGTGAAAGGATACAATTATGAATTTGAAAGTTAAAGTCCCATGGGACATAAATTATACTGTCACTTTCGGTGCTTCAACATCTTATGAGTATTTGAATGACGAAAAATTTCATTATATTTATTGCTTTCTTATAGAGTACAACTTTATACTAAATTGTATTTAGCAGTAGTTTACAGCTTACTCAAAAGTAAAAGTACTATAATTTCATTTTACAATGCAGGTGATAAAAAACAATTATATTAATTAATCATTACATAGCAAAATATTATGATTGCATCTATATACCAAAATTAAGTGACTTTACATAAATGTGAATGCGATTTTATTTTTATAAATCAAACCATGACATGTAATTAAAATAAAGAAAAATATTTTTAAAGTAAATACATTCTCAGTAATAAAATGAAATGAAATTACCTCATAAGCCAATTAAGTTCAAATACTTTACCATAATTCACAAGTTAAATTTTTAACAGAGAGGTAAAACATTTTCCACTTTCTCAACATTTATATCAATTTATTAATCAAATTAAAAATGGCAGCTTTTATGCAACCCCCATTTTTGAATAGCTAATAAAGTATTGATCAATATATTGAATGGAAAAATATTTTATATTAATAACATAATTAATAATTACCAAAATTTTTGCTAATATAAAAGTTTAATACATTCAAAATATCAGTGTTTTGTTCATTTACCATTTAGGAACATTAGGGTAGAAAATGTTTTCATTTTAATCTGACCAATAAATTGGCATTAATATCAGAAAATGGGCACTGTGTTGCATATTTATTAGAATAACCCTTTAGAAATTGGGCATGTGAATTGAACTAACATATTAAAACTTATTTGGTCTATGAATAAGTTCATACTCTCATTTTTTTACAAATTTTAAAAAGTCATGATTTATATATTGTTAAAATTAAATGATGATTTAGTAAGTGTTTATATATTTAACAGCAGGACTGTTTTTCTTTATGTCCCACATATTTATTTTATTCATCTGTGCTTTCAATATTAAAACATATCACAAGCATAGCATTATATAATTAAAGTTTATTGAAGCCTCATTTTAAAGTTGTTTTATATTTTATAGATCAAATGAGCATAAAACTGAAATTTAGAAGTTAATTTACATTCTAAACACTGTTTGGAAGTTACCGATGCCATTTTTAAAAAAGAGGGAAGCTATTTTTATTTTATTTTGGTGTACATATCTCTAGCTATATTTAATACTTCACCTTTTCTCTTTTTGTCATCTTTTTCAAAGCAAACAACATCAGTCCTAAACAGATCAATGTTGTTGCCTGATGGTAACTTGTGATCTAGAAATATAGGTGTGTTCACTGCCTTTCTTAGATCAGTTGTGTAGATATTTTTTCTGGACCAATTTTGTGAATAGCTTAACTCTCATATCTCCATAATAAGCTTTAACACTTTAACTTCTTTGTATGGTTAAAAATAATCACAGCTTCAAGTTGCTTGAAATCCATCATTTTTAACACTATGGTAAAGAATTTATAGTCATTTTAAAGCTTAAAAAAGTATTGTATGATGCTGTCCTCTCTTGAATTATTTTACAAGTAAAAATCAATAAATTTGACATTTAAACTTTAACAATGGTAGAAGAGAGTCTTTTCTAGGTTGTGATTGGTTTAAGGCCTGTCAATAATTTTTCATCACTCCAACTTCTTTGTTTTGCATCTCAAAATGAAAACAAATGTTTTAGAGTCATTTTTTTACTATTTTTTAACATATTGTAAATTGTTTACATAAAATATACTGAAAACATAATTATTTAAAAAAAAAAACAGTAAGATTTTAGTAAAAAATTGTATACTTTTACAGGGACATAAATTGAAAAAAAAAAAACCATTGCTATCAACAATTTTGACACCTGTCAACAGTTTATGTTGCCCCAAGTTCTCTATTTCATTTTCAAATGAAAATTAATGTTTTAGAATACTTTGATGGCATTTATTTACATATTATAATGTATTTGGGTAAAATATGCTGAAAATATAAATTATTTTAGAAAAATAGTAAGATTTTAGTAAAATATTATTTATTTTTACACTAACGTAAATTGAGAAAGAAATCAATGATGTTAGCCATACTTTTTGATTTGTTACTAAGTTTCTTTTTAGGTCATCTGCTATTGAATATTTTTATAATTAAAAATAGAAATTTATTTTTGAAAAAAACTTTTGTTCACTTTTATAACCCGACAAATTATTAATATACCTTTTACAAATGAAACTAAAATGAATATATTAAAAGATGAATATATATTTTACTGCTGATTCTGTAATTGACCAATCAAAAGTTTAGTGTTTTACCTCACTTGGCCAATAAAATAAAGTGCATCTGAATGGGTTAAGAAAATTTGCCATTTTTAATGAAATTATGTCTACTATTTTATGTGAAACCTCTCTAGTTATTGTATCTTTCAAATTGCTTAATAATTTATATAAAGTCAGAGTTGACTGAAATCTGATATTGTATTTATTATTACTATTTTTCTTAATTTGTGTGCAACTTTAGACACATAAGGGAGACAAGTTCATTATTTGTCTTCACATTGGAGATTTGCAATATGCATATTTTAGTTTGAAACTTTCTTTTACCCATATGACACTCAATTAAACCTACAAACAATTAATTAAACAAAGATTACTATTTAATATTCTCTCTTGTTTACATTAAAAATTCTCACCAATTTTATCCTTTGCACTCTTCACAATGCTTCATCAAATTCAATTATCTTCCTATTTTGGCTATCTAAAAATTCATTAAGAGTTACTTTTTTTTCCATATTCCATTTTGTTTTAAAATATATTTATTAAACATAGTAACATAGTAATATACAGTTAAACTTTATATAAAAAATTACATAGCATTCAGAATGAAACTTGAAAAAGTCAATGTAGAGAAAAGGATATCTTAATAAGATTAAGAGGAAAATAAAACTTTCACCCAAGTATCATCATGTAGACTCACAGGTGAAAGCAGAGAGTCTCGCTGCTTGACTTGATCAAGAATCTTAATAAAGACACTTAGAGCCGAGATCTGACAATGACCAAAGATGAGCCTGTAACGTGTCAACCATAAAGAAAATGTTATAAAGATAGATAATCTTATTGCTGCAAATGATCCCTTCTTAAGAGTGTTAGAAACAGAAAGAGCATCCCTAAGATACAGAGAGACATTCGCAATAATAAAGTCCCTAATCAACTTAAGAGCAGGACAGATATAGAAAATATGGAGAATTGTCT
The DNA here is from genome assembly GCA_028023455.1 of Epiperipatus broadwayi. Lineage (NCBI taxonomy): Eukaryota > Metazoa > Onychophora > Udeonychophora > Euonychophora > Peripatidae > Epiperipatus > Epiperipatus broadwayi. Next base: position 941,719 of record JAQFVV010012622.1, on the reverse strand, counting down.
CATCATATAATCTCCCCAACTTCCTGGAAAAAAACCTAAAGCCTTGTGGCACTAAAAAATAACTTGTTGGGAGTGCATTTAAATTTAGTTTAAGGACAAAATCAACATGTCTTGCTTCAATGAAAAGAAGTTTCATTTTACGCAAGAGAACTTTATTTGAAACACCTAATGAAGTCAAAAGAGGAGTATAATGTGGAAATTTTAATTTATAAACATCCCAGAATGACAATTTCCCATCAAGCGCAACTTGAACCAAGGGTATTGACTTAATAACTGACTTCCATAAATCAGCAATCCAATAACTTGAAAATGGAGGTGGCATAACTGTAGGATCAATAACCAAAGGAAGGGATAACTGAGCAAGCTTTAGACAAGTTACAAGAAGAAAAGATATAGATCTCTGAAGATATAGAGTTGAGACTGAGTGCAAACCTAGACCATTTAAAAGCTTTGGCATTTGAATTTTAGCAATACTGATGGCTATGACCTTGTTTTTCCAAAATAATTTTGAACAAAGTGAATTTATAGCCCTCTCAAAATGCTTTGTTGGCCTAATAATTGGTAAATAATAACTAAGCCTTGAATATACCAAAGAGTTCAAGAGTGTAACCTTACCCATAAGCAAAATATTTATATTAACAAGCGATGCAACTATCCTTTTTGTTTTATCAAGAAAAATATTTTGAATCTGCCTTGTAATTACTGAACGAGATACAACTATTGGAAAACCAAGGAAAGACTGAGGCTTGGCTGTGAAAGTGGAAATAATTGATAAACCAGATTTAATTTTCCACATTGTGGATTTTGTAACATTAATATGAAGATTAAAAGTATTAAAAAAAGAGTCCAATATTTGCAAGGAAAGCCGGAAGAAAAAATTTATCAGGAAGAAAGACAGAGACATCATCAACATAAGAAATATGATGAATAGTCTGTTTAAGAGCAGGAACATAGATACCAGGCAGTTTAGATTCTATCTGTAAAGGTAATGGATTTAAATATGTAATAAAACATAATGTGGCAAGAGGAGATCCCTGTGGCACTGAGAGATGCGGACGAAAACCAGCTGCAAGTTTACCATTCAATGAAGTAAAGATGGACCTGTTAAGTAGAAGATTGGCTATAATACAGACATATGGAGCAGGAACATGATAATTCTGAAGTGTCTGAAACAAAACAGAAGGCAGAACACAATCAAAGGCTGATGTGAAGTCCAATTGAACGACCACAGGTTTTGATTTATTATGATGCCTAATATACTCAATAAGAAGAAGAAAAAGCTGAACAGCTTCAATTGTTGAATGACCCTTCTTTGCAAATTGAAATTTTGATAAATGAAGATAAATATTATTTTGTATATGATCTTTAATAATAGATTCAATAGTCTTTATCAAAAGAGGTGTCATAGAAATAGGACGAATATTAGATAATGGAGAAGGAGTTCATTTTTTCTTAAGAAAAGGGACCATTGCCACTGGATAGAGATCAGGAATATTTACAAAATTGTTATCTAGAATATCAACCATATTATGAACTATTGGAGCTGTAAAAAATGAAAGATGAAGGACAAACCTGGGAATACCATGAATCCCAGGATGTATATTGTCTGGAAAAGAATTTGATTTTTGAATAATCATAGTTTCAGTTATATTATGACTAGAATAAAACTCAGATTCATTCCAGATGTTTCCAATTCTAAAAGGCAACATTTGAAGCTTAGTTTTGAAATGATTACATAGTTCAAGCAACATAATAGGGCCAGAACATACTTTATTTCCTGTGTCAATCATTAATGGAGTAGGTCTAGAATAAGGACCTAAAGCCCATCTAATATAACTTCATGTCCAGTTATGATGATTTTAAAGAAAAATTTTAGACTGTTTAATAGCCACATAATGAGCAAGAGATTTTTGTATATCATGATATTGCACTTTAAGTTGCATAATATTTTCTATGGTAGAATCAAAAGAAGAAAGATTAGAAAGTTTGGATGAAATATCATCCAATTGCTTAAGTAAAAACTTTGGACCTTTTGTCTTTCTAGTATAAGAATTAATAATAGAACTGAGAATACCAACAAAAGAAGACCATGCCGATATGGCAGATAATAAAAGAATATCCACTTTTCTAAAAAGAATATATGCCTTCGAAAAATTGAAGCAGGAGCTGTTAATTTATTTAAGAGCCTTATTGTAAGAGAACTATGAGACTGAGCAACAAAGGAAGTATCAATCAACAATGCAACATGGATAGCCAAATGATCCGAGAAAGGAACAACCTGAAGCTTTTCTGAAATGTCAAGGTGAAGTTCAGGAGAATAGTAAAGAGAACCAATTAAAGAAGTGGTGTGATGAGTATAAAAGGAAAATGCATTAAGAGGAAAACATCCTTCACCAGATAAAAATACTCTATTAAAAAGATGTAGGAATTTATTATTAAAATGCATGTAACACATATTGAAATCACCAAGAAATATAGATGGATAAGAATTTGAAGACAAAAGAGAATTAATTTTATTAAATATAGAATGAGCAAAGAGGAACTCACTCTTAACATATAAATAAATGATATTCAGAGTAAAACTTCCAAATGTAATATTGGTCATCAAAAAATTATGATCCAAATGCATGATTTTGATATCATTAAAAGCAAGATGCTTACTTACAAGCAAAGCGACACCAGATGAAGGAACATAATACAATGAACCAAGATTTTGCATTAAATCACGAATTCAATAACTGGAATGATTCCAAAGCATGCAATATGAAAATTGCATTTCTGAAGCCAATGCATTATAGCATAAACTCTAGAAATAGAATTTAAACCTCTAACATTAACAGCAATAACATTAAGCAACATCATCATGATGATGATGATGATGATGATGATGATGATGATGATGATGATGATGATGATGATGATGATGATGATGATGATGATGATGATGATGATGATGATGATGATGATGATGATGATGATGATGATGATGATGATGATGATGATGATGATGATGATGATGATAATAATAATAATAATAATAATAATAATAATAATAATAATAATAATAATAATAATAATAATAATAATAATAATATGAGAAAATATTAATGCAAATCATCTGTGAAGAATTCAGGTATAAGATTAATTTGTGAATTGGGATCAGAAGTATGAGATAATGGAGATGAAGGACCATTATTTAAAGTAAAAATAGAATCATTTTGAAGAGAATGTGACAGTGAAAGATCCAGCTGCTGAGAACTTTTATCTCCCGACCATTTACTTTTTTTAATGTCCTTTTTCCTAGAACTCTTTGAACGTCTAGTCAAATTAGTTTTCAAGACAGAGGGTGCAGTATCAGAATCAGAATTAGAAAAATTATTTTCAAGTTGCAACTCTGAAGAATCATAAATCGTCCTTTTATTGTTAGAAGTACTAATATCAGTTATAAGTGCTTGATCTTGCAAAGATGAACAATCAAGAGTAGACTGAATATTAAACCTATTCTCCTTCAATAACATATCCTCGTTTTGAACTGTATGAGATGAGTCAAGTGATGAATGAGTAATGTCAGTCGGAATAGAAACAACAGACCCACTGACCTTCTTACTTAAATCAGTAGAAACTTGTGGTGGAGATGAAAAAGTAACATCAGATTGTTGCGCAGTGATATATTCACTGAAATGCTGCTTTTGCAAATCTTGCATAACTTTAGGACTACATCTATGAGTACGTGTTTTCTTAAGCTTGCAAATATTGCAAAACCCCTTTGGACAATCTTTAACAAGATGAGTCCTCTCCTTACAAACAAAACATTGAGGTTGTAAACCTTTGATAGAGATATGTATTGGACCTTTATCAGTCTCTAAAGTAGATGGAATATCAATCAAAGCAAGACCTTTATTTAACTTTAAAGTAAAAGCAGCTGAGTTGCTGGGTAACTCTAAACCAACTCTTTTCTCAGTAAGATATTTAAATTGAGTTATTTCACCTAAATTAAAACATTGCCTCTTTCGATCCTTAGCTCCAAAATTGGGATAACAATTTCTCACAAGACCAAAAGCTAGCCTAGGCCTGTCCATATCAATAACAACTAAAAATATGTGATTTAATAAAAGCTGTTGTCTTCTAAACTTTTCCTTCTCCAAGACATTATGAAACTCCAATATGATGTAACGTTTATTAGGGTGATGATATAGTCTCTTGATAGCATCACCAAGTTTCAAATCCTTCAACAACTGGAAAAACTCATCAATAGGGAAGTTATAATGCTGATAATTACTATCTGTAGTTGTAAGAATCAAAGTATTGCTATTAGAAAAGTGTAAAAAAGAATTGAATAAAACCACTGGTTTCCTAGAATTAAATTGAATACTTATATTTTGATGTTCATCAACCAAATCTTTATGATTAGAGAAATTCAATATGGATGTATCTACAGAAACATCTGACATTATTTGTTCTTCATTATTCAGTTCTAAATAACCAAATTTGTCTGACTGTGAATGTGCAAGTTCAGAGACTACATTATTATTAAGAACATGAGCATAACTTTTCTTTTTAACCTGAATATTATACACTTGTGTTGTATTTTCTTTCTAAGTAGGAATGGAAATATCCTGTTTCTGAACTGAAGTTTTTTTATCTGAAAGAGGCAAATTTCCATTCAAAGAATTAGATTCAGAACAATGTAAAAAAGTATCAGATAATGAAAAATCATTCAAATGCAAAGATCTCAAATTCTGTTTCATAGAATGTTGAATGGCATTAGAAGCAATAGAAAATTGTGGTACTGCAGGCAAATACATTGATAGTTTACTAGAAGATAGAGGCGAACCAAGTTTCTAAATGAATGTTTTTTACTCTGTCAGAGTTTGCATCTGCTAGAACACAATTTGCCTTCAAAGCAACATCCATTACTTGAGATTTATCTTTGGCTAGTAATGTTTCATAAGACCTGATATTATACTCCAAGTCAGATGATGTAGTGGTAATATCACCAACTGAAACTGATAATTTTTTATGGTGCAAGGTCTGCAAAGGCTCGGACAAAGAAGAACTAGCAACAGTCTTTAAATTATTATGCCTTGGAGATAGCTGCTTCAATAAATCTTTATTAGAAGAATGCATATCATTTAATTTGGCATAATCTTTTACCTGTGAGTGTGTTCTATGTGAGATAAAATCATGTCCACTGGCTTGTAAAGAAATGTTTTTTTTTTTAGATCCATCAAAAATATATATGTTGTTAGTCTTTTGAATGTCTTTATTTTTTTGGCAACTTGAATTCGCATTAGAAGTCACGGATACTATTTTCTTCTTAGCATTGATATTCTAAATTTTATTAGAGACATTTTTAACTTTAAAAAGCGGTTTTAAACTATCTGCTCTTGTTAAATCTTGCATACTTGAAGCTTTTGATCTATTAATGACAGAGCTTGAACAATGCATTAAAGAGTCACTTTTAACGTTTGTTTTTTTGTTTACATTTGAAGATTCTTTTCTATTGAGCGTCGATGATTCTAAACATTTCTTAGAACCATTCATTTTTAACAAAAAAGAGGTAATTTGGAAGAACAGCACCTACCTTGTACTTCCAAAGTTTTTTTTTAGTAAATTTCAAGCATATAAAGCAAAAAAGAGTAACTTTAAATCCCAACGATACGATATAGACTAAGTCACCTAACGCCATCTAGTGGAATCTCCATATTCCATTTTAATATGCATAAATAATCGAAGAAAAGTAAAACAGTCACGAAGATAATTGCTAGGCAATAAAAACTGTAAGATAATTGATTTTAATGAAGCTTAATATAAAGTGGATAAAAATAAAACAAACATTTTATTACATTTTTTCTCAAGTTAAACCTGAATATTAATGTGATCTATAAACTCACCATCAATAAGTTTATAACACCTTCTCCACCATTCGTGATGTATTATATTAAAATTGTATTTATGATTTTTGCAGATTAACATTGAATATATGATGAATGCAGATTACTCTCATTTCAATGTTTATTATAGCTTTAAAAATAATCACTCTATTCATTTAGCTTTTTTCTAGCTTTATGTTTCAATTTACCAGTTATTTTTAGTGCATGTGAACACATGATTCATGTTTAATAATTACTTTTGTCAAAAATTCGCTTTTTTTTTTTGTTTTGTAACCCTGGGTTTTTATTTAACAATTCTCGGGGTAACGCAGATTCAATCACCCATGATTTTGTAAAGATAAATACAGCAGATTAGCAGATAGTTTCCTATATTCCTTTTAATAAAATTGATTGTACATTTAAATTAGTATTATTCAGGTTCTTAAGCAAGAGTTTAACATGTGGTTCTTATAAATTTCATACAATATATATATATATAACATTTGTTATTTAATTACAAATGAAATCACTTTAACTTCAGACTACTTAACTAAGCTTCTTACTGCTCACTTCATTACACTGACTGTTATGCAATGCTAATGCCTGCAATATATATATATAAACAATCATATCAATATTCCATCCAATTACATGATTTCCTCAGAAGTTATTGCATGAAAACTTAAACAATGGATTTTCTTTTTTGCAAAAAATATTTTCTCTCATTTTGATAAAAAAAATTTTGATTTATACATTAATTTGGAAAACATGACTTCTTTACAAATAAATTTCCATCTCTTGTTGTTGTATTTTTAAAATATTTGAAAACAAAACAATCTATTTAAACATTAATCTTGAAAGCACAGTTCATTTCTTCAGGGATAAATAACCTAATCTCTTTTAATTAATTCATTAACCTATACTTGAAAATAAATATTAATAACTTTTATTAATTAATTAATATGCATTCTTTTAAAAAATACATAAATAATATTATATAAGAGAAAATTTTAAAAAAAATGCTATCCCTTGTTTTTTTTTTTTTTTTACAATTGGATCCAATAAAAGTAATCATTGTTCTTATATGAAAATGTTTAAAATTTATCACATAATCATTTTATATATGTAAGCCTAGTTTACTCTATCCAAATTTCTATTTAACAACAAGGTTATCTTGAAGCTAACATGAGATATGTAATAAATTGTAATAATTCTTAAAAATATAACCAATGTTTAAAATAATTAATAGTACCTTTTGTATATTGTAAAGAAATCAAATCATACATCACATGACTTAATTAGCTTGTATTTACAATTGTAATATAATGAGCATCCTGAATTTAGTACAGTTCTATATGGTTATTTACTTTAGATAGTTAGATTTAAAGACATTAGATGTCTGAAATTTTCAGATTTTCTACTTAATACTTAAGTCTTCAAGAAATTCTGGGCTTGAATTTGTATTTTAGATCTAGTGTCTGAATGTTCTTGTACTTCATTGATGAGTGCAAACAGCACAAAAACAGTTTGGGCATATAGTTAATTATAGGTGGAGATTTTAAATGCTTTCTCTTGGGGCATTTATGGAAAAAATTGTTTAGAGCTATTACCACCTTCATTATATAAGGAATATTTACGAAGGCAATAAACCTGAAGCATGTGCGGTTGAAAATGTGAAAGTAGGGACCTCTACAGGTCTTAACCACAAGCTTACGTAATCAATGTTCGTTAAATAAATCAGTACCAATTTTTTTTTATATATACATTTAAACAATTTTTAAAATCACTTTTATTTTCACCCCATATCATATTATAAATCTGATTTTGCTTAAAATGTAGTTCTTTAGTTAGTTTTACTAAATAAAATTAATTTAAAACTTAGATTATATGTCACTTTCAAGTATTGATTTTGCTAGAAATTTATAGTTTTAGCTACACTTGTCGTGAGCTAACGACTTATAATGAAGTCATAAGAAGGTTTATGGCCTGAAAAAATAATGATATTCATTTAATCTGGATATTAACTACTACACCCTAAAAAAATGAATTTTTAATCATTTTATGTTTAAATTTAATTTTATTTAATAATGTTGTATTAGTCAAATTAAAAATGTGCAGCCTATAACTATCTAAAAAAGGTAAGTAATCCCGACGTCATAAAAAATTCAGAAAATGAAAATCGAAATCTTTTAGTCACATTGTTCAATAAATGACTCTTTTTGATTTATTTATGTAAAAAAGTTCATTTTATTTTAAAATATTTCATGAAAAAAATATAGGAAATGTTTTTTATGTGTTTGTATGAACGGCTTTATTTTCACGATAGTCAAACCTTGTATATTCTGTTGTCCATTAGAAATATACTGTCAGTCTTTGTTAACGTTTGAGGTCTCTTTGTGGCTGTTCGCAGTAAAACTTTTTCATCTTATTAAACTTTTATTTATAGTTTTAATGAAAAGAAAACTGTTAAAAGAATTTAACCCATTCAGGAAATCCCTTTTTACCTACTTTTAGACTTTTATCTTTCTGCATGCGAAGAAAAAAAACTCTTTATACTAAAGTACTTTGGAAACTGTTTTAATACAAACAGGAAAACGTTTATAATTCATGTTAGCAAATGTATATATATGCAATATCAAAAGACTTTTTGTTTTACGTTTAATAATTATTTAAATGTGTTTGCTAATAGTCATTTAACATTATTAAAACTTTTTCAAATGGTTAATTAATTAAATAATGAATGATGTCATCAATTTTTTGTTTGAGTCATAGAAAAAAAAATAATGCGTACATTTTTCCAGTTTTCTTTTTAAGTAATATTGCTTGTTACAAGTTGATATTTATTGTTAAGTTTAAATAATTAATCTACCGTTCGAACGTATTGAAAATTAAGGATGGTTAAATAATATAACAAAAGACAAACATTTATATTTAATTGCATCAATCATTATGTTATACTACATTTTTGTTACTATCATTAGTAGTCTTTCCAAAATGAGTATAGTTGTTTTACATTGCTTGATACGATCACATGACCACCACCTCTTATGCTTGTGTATAACTGTTGTTAAAACAGGCAAAACTCACTATATATATTGCCACACACAACAAGCTACAGTAATCAATGGATGCCAGAAGGCTTGTGCTCTCAGATCCAAGGCTCCTCACTGATGAAGGCCATAAGCCGGAAACTAGTTTGGGGATATTGGATAACTAGGCAGTAGATGGGGATTTTATGCACAAACCTTCTGGCATCCATTGATTACTCTAGATTATTGTGTGTGGCAATATATATAGTGAGTTTTGCCTGTTTTTATTGCTTGATACAGGGGTAAAATAGAAGAATTTGAAACTCAAGGTTCTAGATAGGGTCCTGTTTTTTTCTTACCGTGCCACAATACACCATTCCATTATTGTAATGATGAATGTAATTCTAAATTCAGAAGTGAAAAAAAATAAAGTAAAACAATAAAAATGCAAAGATTGCTTGAACTGCTGTAACAAAAAATGGTAGTACAATTGTACAAAAATGTTATTGTCACAACCATATATAAAGATAATAGAAAACAGTAGAGACTAAATTAGCCTAAAAGAGTGAACACACTATATTAAAACAAAATGAAAAAAATGAATTAAAAAATTGTGATAATAGTTTGGACTATTTCCAATCTTCTATCATTTAATGTCCACAAAATTTAAATTTTTTCAAATACAGACAACTGTTAGTAAACAGACTTAAGTAGATCAATGCCTACTTGTGTGTAATCACTAACAGTTGTTTATATTTGAAAATTTACAATTTTCTAGACATTCAACACTTAATGACAGATGATTAAAATAGTTCCCCATATTATCACATCTAATGTATTATCATCATAAACTTTCAGATATATATAAATGTGTTACAAGCGTTTTTATTACCCAAAATCTTTGTTTCTTACTGTTATTTTTGAAGATTCTTGGGTATGTAACATTATGTCACAATTTTTGGTTTTATTTTTAATCTTACTTTGTGACTTTAATGTGACAGTTATTGATGTCTGATCTCTATTTGCAATTCTAAAAATATTTTTTTAAAAATTGGCAATAATAAAATAATTATGATCATATTGCTTTATAATATATTTTAAACACTTGGTGCTGTAATAATGTTTATAAAAGGTTAGATAGAAACCAATAAGAAAACTTTATAGGCAACATAATTAACTAAAGCATCCATCTCTGGACACAACTTTTTCAAATATTCTTTCAAACAATTTGAGATAATAATGATATGCTATATATAGTTTAATGAGAAGGTGGATTAATAGTTCTCTCTCAGTTATCAACTGAGTGATGAAAACAATCTCATTTTGATTATATGGCTTAGTAATAGAATGCTGAACTCAACAACAACAGGTTTTTAGTTCAACTCCTAAAGTATAAAGCAAATTTGAGTTTGGTAATTAGTATGAAAATTTGTTCTGATAGTACATGACATTCAGACTAGATGATATTGTTACAATAAGTTTACCTCAGATGGTATTTGAATAATCTGTATGGCAACATTTCTAATGCCATCATATAATAAATACTTCTGAATTATTAGTAAAGATTATTTTTATTATAGTTTCCATTTTGATTAATAGATGACTAAAGTTGTCAACACAATATAAATGACAATATTATAAAGGGCAACATAGAAAACTTGATTTTCACAAAAAGAAAGCAATTGTTCAAATTTTATTCATTAAGCAGAAAATGACTGTAAAAATGTTTTTTTTTTGTTTTGTTTATAGACAGTTTTTGATAATTTTAAGGGCATTTTTATTATCTTTCAATATAAACATATTCATTTGCATAATTGGCTTTAGAAGAATTTAAATTTAGGTTGGGGAGAGAAAATATTATTTTCACTAGCGTCAAAAATAAATGGATTTGATATTTGCCTAAATAACTTATTAATAGTAAACTTAGTAAAACAATTTAATGACTACAATCTGCTTTGTATGACTTTTTTCCCTTAGAAACATTTGGCCATGTTTTAGTGTGCTCTCCAGAATTAGAGTTCTTATGATTGGCTAAGTGAACTGACCTATGATTGTGAGTAATACTGAGCACAATTTTGATGTTGTCTAGCAGAATCACATACTGCCCTGGATCCAATAAATACGGTAGAATATCAAGCCAATCAATGAAGGCTATGATTCTGGTAGAACACATTGAAAGTGTGTTTAGCTATTTCTTAGAAAAAATAATTCATGAAAATAAAATAAAATGTTTTATGTTATGGATGTTAAAAATGTTTTGCTAATTTATTACAAATACAAATGAAAAAGAAAACTTAATGCAAATAAATTATTCTATCTTTTATAATTTTTTATTCTTTACATTAAAAATGAGTTTTATTGAACTTTTTGACACAGAATAAAAATATTTGAGCAAAAATATGATTCAAACTGAGGGCCACATGTATGAAACTTAAAACTTTTTCAATGTCTTAATTTAATTATAATATTCAGTGAGAAAAAAATTGAAAATACAACTAATGACCCATGTAATGTTTCTCAATGATACAACGATGGATCCCAGAACTCACTGACTGAGGATTATAAATCCAGTTCTGCCACTTATGATTATCAAACCTCATAGAGACTGCTAAGAAGAAAAATCTTCTATATTTATTAGAACATTGCAATGCATGTTTATTGAAATATGAATTAATACATTTTGCTAAGGATAGATGAAAAAGGAGCAAATATCTACGGATTATTACTAACTGCTGTTTAATTACAACAGATTTTCATAAACAACTTCTTGATATCACAAAAATCAACATATATTTTAATAGATTATTGAACATACATTTCCTCCTTTCCAAAATTATCTATCAAGAATATCAACAAATATATCAAACATTGGTAGATTTTTTTAATTTTTTTGAAAAAAGATATATTTTTATATTACAAACCATATCATCATCTTTATTTCCTTTCTGACATTTCAACAATATTATATATATGACGTCAGTTCTTACACCAGGGGTCCCCAACCTTTTTGCACTCATTCTATAATATCAGACAGGTGGCAGGCACCACTTATTTTTTCAATGTAAATTTGTAGTTGGATATTGTTAAAAATACACTAATATACAAAAAAATATTTATTTCAAAAATAAAATTTTAACATATAATTAACATTTATATTTTTATGTAAATGACTAAATTATATATAATATTACAAATCAATGTGATCTTTGACACTGCACTTCATTGGCAATTGCTTTATAATTGGAGGAGTATGATGATACTCCTTACGTAAGCAATCATCAAAATGCTCATCATTCAGTCGAGATCTGCATTTTGATTTTATGATACTCATGGTTGAAAACAATGATTCACACAAGTATGTGGAACAAAAAATCATTTTATTTTTGTATGATGGTCTTTTCAAGAATGAAAATTTATTTTGTCAACTTTATTCCAGAAGTTTTCATCTGATAAATGCCCTAACTTGAATAAACTCTGCAATTTGTGCAGCTATTTTGATTACATTTACTTGGCAACTAAAAGGATGACAAAAAGGTGACCATTAGCTCAATGATATTAAACTGTTAAAATCATTTTTCAAACTGATTTTGATGTAATTTAAGACTGACAACAAATGACAAAAAGTCAATTTCAGCATCACCTATCATTTTTTTCATATTTGAAAAATGTACAAGTTCTCTTCATTTGCAGATGTGATATCCCAAAACCAGTTTGGCTTTTAAATGGCTTTTCAGATTCTATCATTGTAGATATATGTGTGTTTTTTCCCTGCAACTGGAAGTTTGAATGATTAAATTTTTCCATTATATCTGTGATGAAACCCAAATCCACAAGCCAGGAAGAGTTCGTTAATTCAACAAAATTATAATTTATCGAATTGAGATAATTTTTTATTTCATGAATGATATTGATAAATCTTGAAAGAGTTTTACCCTTACTAAGCCAACGTACTTCATTATGAAGAATCCGGTTCTTCAGAATTTTCCAATAGGTCTTTAAAAAGCGGTGTTGTAAAGGGGCTGCTCATATAAGGTTCACTAAATGAAAACACAATAATGTTTTCCATTCAAGCCCATTCAATTGTATAATCATCCAGATCTGAATCCAGTTCAGTATCCATACATTTTGGTTTCTCTGATTTTTCAAATACATCTGTGCATACTTTTTATTTTTTCAATGAAAAAGATATTTTCAAAACAATAGTTAATATTTTACCCAAATTCTACAGGAAATTTTCAGATTTAGTGAATATTTATTAATATAAAAAGCACATGGAATGCATTTTATCATTTTACTACCAATTTGTTACTTATATTAATATAGTAGGGAATATTTTATATGGTTTGATAAATGAATAAATAATAATAAACATTAAGAATGGATAACAATGTACACCAAAAACTTAATCATTGATGTGAAAATAAAATCTTCCATAAAGAAAATGAATACAAAGATAAGGCTTTGTATTTATACTTTGATTTTATAAACAGTTTTAATGATAAAATAATATTTTTGATGCTTATTTCCATACCAGTGGAACTGCCAAATTTAATTGAATTGTCATTGAATAGACAAACAGGTTTCACTTGCATAAGCTAAGTTTATAATTGAATAATAGATTATCTCATGGTGATGATGGTAATCATAATCTAATTTACGGATAAGACAGCGAAAAATATATATTATATATATTTTTAAAAAAATATAAGGAATAGTAATGTCTTACTTTGTTGAGATGTTATGGCATATTTGTTGCTACTATCTCTATAAATCATTATTGTGATCTATTAGCTGTTTCTTTAGTGCCAAACCCTGACCCTACAATTTTTGAATAGACTATAGTGATAAACATTTTTACTCAGATGCCATGTTTCTGATTTTGTTTTTTATATTTAAGTTTTAATAATTAAAATTCTAAAATATGAAAAATTAATATTTTAAAATTGTGAAAATAAGTATCTAACTTAAGGTCTTACTGATAAAGGCAGCCATTGTTATTGGCTTCATGGCATCAATTCAAAAAGTTAAAAGTAAAATATATTAGATAAT
>JAQFVV010012622.1:896676-927268 GCA_028023455.1 Epiperipatus broadwayi | reverse complement strand
GATATAGACTAAGTCACCTAACGCCATCTAGTGGAATCTCCATATTCCATTTTAATATGCATAAATAATCGAAGAAAAGTAAAACAGTCACGAAGATAATTGCTAGGCAATAAAAACTGTAAGATAATTGATTTTAATGAAGCTTAATATAAAGTGGATAAAAATAAAACATTTTATTATATTTTTTCTCAAGTTAAACCTGAATATTAATGTGATCTATAAACTCACCATCAATAAGTTTATAACACCTTCTCCACCATTCGTGATGTATTATATTAAAATTGTATTTATGATTTTTGCAGTTTAACATTGAATATATGATGAATGCAGATTACTCTCATTTCAATGTTTATTATAGCTTTAAAAATAATCACTCTATTCATTTAGCTTTTTTCTAGCTTTATGTTTCAATTTACCAGTTATTTTTAGTGCATGTTAACACATGATTCATGTTTAATAATTACTTTTGTCAAAAATTCGCTTTTTTTTGTTTGTTTTGTAACTCTGGGTTTTTATTTAACAATTCTCGGGGTAACGCAGATTCAATCACCCATGATTTTGTAAAGATAAATACAGCAGATTAGCAGATAGTTTCCTATATTCCTTTTAATAAAATTGATTGTACATTTAAATTAGTATTGTTCAGATTCTTAAGCAAGAGTTTAACACATGGTTCTTATAAATTTCATACAATATATATATAACATTTGTTATTTAATTACAAATGAAATCACTTTAACTTCAGACTACCTAATTAAGCTTCTTACTGCTCACTTCATTACACTGACTGTTATGCAATGCTAATGCCTGCAATATATATATATATAAACAATCATATCAATATTCCATCCAATTACATGATTTCCTCAGAAGTTATTGCATGAAAACTTAAACAATGGATTTTCTTTTTTGCAAAAAATATTTTCTCTCATTTTGATAAAAAAAAATTTGATTTATACATTAATTTGGAAAACATGACTTCTTTACAAATAAATTTCCATCTCTTGTTGTTGTATTTTTAAAATATTTGAAAACAAAACAATCTATTTAAACATTAATCTTGAAAGCACAGTTCATTTCTTCAGGGATAAATAACCTAATCTCTTTTAATTAATTCATTAACCTATACTTGAAAATAAATATTAATAACTTTTTATTAATTAATTAATATGCATTCTTTTAAAAAATACATAAATAATATTATATAAGAGAAAATTTTAAAAAAAATGCTATCCCTTGTTTTTTTTTTTTTTTTTTACAATTGGATCCAATAAAAGTAATCATTGTTCTTATATGAAAATGTTTAAAATTTATCACATAATCATTTTATATATGTAAGCCTAGTTTACTCTATCCAAATTTCTATTTAACAACAAGGTTATCTTGAAGCTAACATGAGATATATAATAAATTGTAATAATTCTTAAAAATATAACCAATGTTTAAAATAATTAATAGTACCTTTTGTATATTGTAAAGAAATCAAATCATACATCACATGACTTAATTAGCTTGTATTTACAATTGTAATATAATGAGCATCCTGAATTTAGTACAGTCCTATATGGTTATTTACTTTAGATAGTTAGATTTAAAGACATTAGATGTCTGGAATTTTCAGATTTTCTACTTAATACTTAAGTCTTCAACAAATTCTGGGCTTGAATTTGTATTTTAGATCTAGTGTCTGAATGTTCTTGTACTTCATTGATGAGTGCAAACAGCACAAAAACAGTTTGGGCATATAGTTAATTATAGGTGGAGATTTTAAATGCTTTCTCTTGGGGCATTTATGGAAAAAATTGTTTAGAGCTATTACCACCTTCATTATATAAGGAATATTTACGAAGGCAATAAACCTGAAGCATGTGCGGTTGAAAATGTGAAAGTAGGGACCTCTACAGGTCTTAACCACAAACTTACGTAATCAATGTTCGTTAAATAAATCAGTACCAATTTTTTTTTTATATATACATTTAAACAATTTTTAAAATCACTTTTATTTTCACCCCATATCATATTATAAATCTGATTTTGCTTAAAATGTAGTTCTTTAGTTAGTTTTACTAAATAAAATTAATTTAAAACTTAGATTATATGTCACTTTCAAGTATTGATTTTGCTAGAAATTTATAGTTTTAGCTACACTTGTCGTGAGCTAACGACTTATAATGAAGTCATAAGAAGGTTTATGGCCTGAAAAAATAATGATATTCATTTAATCTGGATATTAACTACTACACCCTAAAAAAATGAATTTTTAATCATTTTATGTTTAAATTTAATTTTATTTAATAATGTTGTATTAGTCAAATTAAAAATGTGCAGCCTATAACTATCTAAAAAAGGTAAGTAATCCCGACGTCATAAAAAATTCAGAAAATGAAAATCGAAATCTTTTAGTCACATTGTTCAATAAATGACTCTTTTTGATTTATTTATGTAAAAAAGTTCATTTTATTTTAAAATATTTCATGAAAAAAATATAGGAAATGTTTTTTATGTGTTTGTATGAACGGCTTTATTTTCACGATAGTCAAACCTTGTATATTCTGTTGTCCATTAGAAATATACTGTCAGTCTTTGTTAACGTTTGAGGTCTCTTTGTGGCTGTTCGCAGTAAAACTTTTTCATCTTATTAAACTTTTATTTATAGTTTTAATGAAAAGAAAACTGTTAAAAGAATTTAACCCATTCAGGAAATCCCTTTTTACCTACTTTTAGACTTTTATCTTTCTGCATGCGAAGAAAAAAACTCTTTATACTAAAGTACTTTGGAAACTGTTTTAATACAAACAGGAAAACGTTTATAATTCATGTTAGCAAATGTATATATATGCAATATCAAAAGACTTTTTGTTTTACGTTTAATAATTATTTAAATGTGTTTGCTAATAGTCATTTAACATTATTAAAACTTTTTCAAATGGTTAATTAATTAAATAATGAATGATGTCATCAATTTTTTGTTTGAGTCATAGAAAAAAAAATAATGCGTACATTTTTCCAGTTTTCTTTTTAAGTAATATTGCTTGTTACAAGTTGATATTTATTGTTAAGTTTAAATAATTAATCTACCGTTCGAACGTATTGAAAATTAAGGATGGTTAAATAATATAACAAAAGACAAACATTTATATTTAATTGCATCAATCATTATGTTATACTACATTTTTGTTACTATCATTAGTAGTCTTTCCAAAATGAGTATAGTTGTTTTACATTGCTTGATACGATCACATGACCACCACCTCTTATGCTTGTGTATAACTGTTGTTAAAACAGGCAAAACTCACTATATATATTGCCACACACAACAAGCTACAGTAATCAATGGATGCCAGAAGGCTTGTGCTCTCAGATCCAAGGCTCCTCACTGATGAAGGCCATAAGCCAGAAACTAGTCTGGGGATATTGGATAACTAGGCAGTAGATGGGGATTTTATGCACAAACCTTCTGGCATCCATTGATTACTCTAGATTATTGTGTGTGGCAATATATATAGTGAGTTTTGCCTGTTTTTATTGCTTGATACAGGGGTAAAATAGAAGAATTTGAAACTCAAGGTTCTAGATAGGGTCCTGTTTTTTTCTTACCGTGCCACAATACACCATTCCATTATTGTAATGATGAATGTAATTCTAAATTCAGAAGTGAAAAAAAATAAAGTAAAACAATAAAAATGCAAAGATTGCTTGAACTGCTGTAACAAAAAATGGTAGTACAATTGTACAAAAATGTTATTGTCACAACCATATATAAAGATAATAGAAAACAGTAGAGACTAAATTAGCCTAAAAGAGTGAACACACTATATTAAAACAAAATGAAAAAAATGAATTAAAAAATTGTGATAATAGTTTGGACTATTTCCAATCTTCTATCATTTAATGTCCACAAAATTTAAATTTTTTCAAATACAGACAACTGTTAGTAAACAGACTTAAGTAGATCAATGCCTACTTGTGTGTAATCACTAACAGTTGTTTATATTTGAAAATTTACAATTTTCTAGACATTCAACACTTAATGACAGATGATTAAAATAGTTCCCCATATTATCACATCTAATGTATTATCATCATAAACTTTCAGATATATATAAATGTGTTACAAGCGTTTTTATTACCCAAAATCTTTGTTTCTTACTGTTATTTTTGAAGATTCTTGGGTATGTAACATTATGTCACAATTTTTGGTTTTATTTTTAATCTTACTTTGTGACTTTAATGTGACAGTTATTGATGTCTGATCTCTATTTGCAATTCTAAAAATATTTTTTTAAAAATTGGCAATAATAAAATAATTATGATCATATTGCTTTATAATATATTTTAAACACTTGGTGCTGTAATAATGTTTATAAAAGGTTAGATAGAAACCAATAAGAAAACTTTATAGGCAACATAATTAACTAAAGCATCCATCTCTGGACACAACTTTTTCAAATATTCTTTCAAACAATTTGAGATAATAATGATATGCTATATATAGTTTAATGAGAAGGTGGATTAATAGTTCTCTCTCAGTTATCAACTGAGTGATGAAAACAATCTCATTTTGATTATATGGCTTAGTAACAGAATGCTGAACTCAACAACAACAGGTTTTTAGTTCAACTCCTAAAGTATAAAGCAAATTTGAGTTAGGTAATTAGTATGAAAATTTGTTCTGATAGTACATGACATTCAGACTAGATGATATTGTTACAATAAGTTTACCTCAGATGGTATTTGAATAATCTGTATGGCAACATTTCTAATGCCATCATATAATAAATACTTCTGAATTATTAGTAAAGATTATTTTTATTATAGTTTCCATTTTGATTAATAGATGGCTAAAGTTGTCAACACAATATAAATGACAATATTATAAAGGGCAACATAGAAAACTTGATTTTCACAAAAAGAAAGCAATTGTTCAAATTTTATTCATTAAGCAGAAAATGACTGTAAAAATGTTTTTTTTTTGTTTTGTTTATAGACAGTTTTTGATAATTTTAAGGGCATTTTTATTATCTTTCAATATAAACATATTCATTTGCATAATTGGCTTTAGAAGAATTTAAATTTAGGTTGGGAGAGAAAATATTATTTTCACTAGCGTCAAAAATAAATGGATTTGATATTTGCCTAAATAACTTATTAATAGTAAACTTAGTAAAACAATTTAATGACTACAATCTGCTTTGTATGACTTTTTTCCCTTAGAAACATTTGACCATGTTTTAGTGTGCTCTCCAGAATTAGAGTTCTTATGATTGGCTAAGTGAACTGAGCTATGATTGTGAGTAATACTGAGCACAATTTTGATGTTGTCTAGCAGAATCACATACTGCCCTGGATCCAATAAATACGGTAGAATATCAAGCCAATCAATGAGGACTATGATTCTGGTAGAACACATTGAAAGTGTGTTTAGCTATTTCTTAGAAAAAATAATTCATGAAAATAAAATAAAATGTTTTGGATGTTAAAAATGTTTTGCTAATTTATTACAAATACAAATGAAAAAGAAAACTTAATGCAAATAAATTATTCTATCTTTTATAATTTTTTATTCTTTACATTAAAAATGAGTTTTATTGAACTTTTTGACACAGAATAAAAATATTTGAGCAAAAATATGATTCAAACTGAGGGCCACATGTATGAAACTTAAAACTTTTTCAATGTCTTAATTTAATTATAATATTCAGTGAGAAAAAAATTGAAAATACAACTAATGACCCATGTAATGTTTCTCAATGATACAATGATGGATCCCAGAACTCACTGACTGAGGATTATAAATCCAGTTCTGCCACTTATGATTATCAAACCTCATAGAGACTGCTAAGAAGAAAAATCTTCTATATTTATTAGAACATTGCAATGCACGTTTATTGAAATATGAATTAATACATTTTGCTAAGGATAGATGAAAAAGGAGCAAATATCTACGGATTATTACTAACTGCTGTTTAATTACAACAGATTTTCATAAACAACTTCTTGATATCACAAAAATCAACATATATTTTAATAGATTATTGAACATACATTTCCTCCTTTCCAAAATTATCTATCAAGAATATCAACAAATATATCAAACATTGGTAGATTTTTTTAATTTTTTTGAAAAAAGATATATTTTTATATTACAAACCATATCATCATCTTTATTTCCTTTCTGACATTTCAACAATATTATATATATGACTTCAGTTCTTACACCAGGGGTCCCCAACCTTTTTGCACTCATTCTATAATATCAGACAGGTGGCAGGCACCACTTATTTTTTCAATGTAAATTTGTAGTTGGATATTGTTAAAAATACACATAATGTACAAAAAAATATTTATTTCAAAAATAAAATTTTAACATATAATTAACATTTATATTTTTATGTAAATGACTAAATTATATATAATATTACAAATCAATGTGATCTTTGACACTGCACTTCATTGGCAATTGCTTTATAATTGGAGGAGTATGATGATATTCCTGCTCGTAAGCAATCATCAAGATGCTCATCATTCAGTCGAGATCTGCATTTTGATTTTATGATACTCATGGTTGAAAACAATGATTCACACAAGTATGTGGAACCAAAAAATCATTTTATTTTTGTATGATGGTCTTTTCAAGAATGAAAATTTATTTTGTCAACTTTATTCCAGAAGTTTTCATCTGATAAATGCCCTAACTTGAATAAACTCTGCAATTTGTGCAGCTATTTTGATTACATTTACTTGGCAACTAAAAGGATGACAAAAAAGGTGACCATTAGCTCAATGATATTAAACTGTTAAAATCATTTTTCAAACTGATTTTGATGTAATTTAAGACTGACAACAAATGACAAAAAGTCAATTTCAGCATCACCTATCATTTTTTTCATATTTGAAAAATGTACAAGTTTCTTCATTTGCAGATGTGATATCTACAAAACCAGTTTGGCTTTAAATGGCTTTTCAGATTCTATCATTGTAGATATATGTAAGTTTTTTCCCTGCAGCTGGAAGTTTGAATGATTAAATTTTTCCATTATATCTGTGATGAAACCCAAATCCACAAGCCAGGAAGAGTTCGTTAATTCAACAAAATTATAATTTATCAAATTGAGATAATTTTTTATTTCATGAATGAAATTGATAAATCTTGAAAGAGTTTTACCCTTACTAAGCCAACGTACTTCATTATGAAGTACAAGATCCGGTTCTTCAGAATTTTCCAATAGGTCTTTAAAAAGACGGTGTTGTAAAGGGGCTGCTCATATAAGGTTCACTAAATGAAAACACAATAATGTTTTCCATCCAAGCCCATTCAATTGTATAATCATCCAGATCTGAATCCAGTTCAGTATCCATACATTTTGGTTTCTCTGATTTTTCAAATACATCTGTGCATACTTTTTATTTTTTCAATGAAAAAGATATTTTCAAAACAATAGTTAATATTTTACCCAAATTCTACAGGAAATTTTCAGATTTAGTGAATATTTATTAATATAAAAAGCACATGGAATGCATTTTATCATTTTACTACCAATTTGTTACTTATATTAATTTAGTAGGGAATATTTTATATGGTTTGATAAATGAATAAATAATAATAAACATTAAGAATGGATAACAATGTACACCAAAAACTTAATCATTGATGTGAAAATAAAATCTTCCATAAAGAAAATGAATACAAAGATAAGGCTTTGTATTTATACTTTGATTTTATAAACAGTTTTAATGATAAAATAATATTTTTGATGCTTATTTCCATACCAGTGGAACTGCCAAATTTAATTGAATTGTCATTGAATAGACAAACAGGTTTCACTTGCATAAGCTAAGTTTATAATTGAATAATAGATTATCTCATGGTGATGATGGTAATCATAATCTAATTTACGGTAGACAGCGAAAAATATATATTATATATATTTTTAAAAAAATATAAGGAATAGTAATGTCTTACTTCGTTGAGATGTTATGGCATATTTGTTGCTACTATCTCTATAAATCATTATTGTGATCTATTAGCTGTTTCTTTAGTGCCAAACCCTGACCCTACAATTTTTGAATAGACTATAGTGATAAACATTTTTACTCAGATGCCATGTTTCTGATTTTGTTTTTTATATTTAAGTTTTAATAATTAAAATTCTAAAATATGAAAAATTAATATTTTAAAATTGTGAAAATAAGTATCTAACTTAAGGTCTTACTGATAAAGGCAGCCATTGTTATTGGCTTCATGGCATCAATTCAAAAAAGTTAAAAGTAAAATATATTAGATAATAGAATTTTACGTTATTAAGAATGATATACCTAGAATTAGTTATCACAAAAGAAACAAATAAAATCTACAAGTTAAAATATTATTAATTGTTGTTAAAATATTTCACTTACAGTTTTTACAAAAGTGATTTACTTTTTACCTCTCTGGCTTTTCTGTGTTAATTTCCAATTTTTGTATTATACAGTCATATACTTTCTAAAAGGTGTCTTTTTAAAAATAAAATGGATACCCCCACTCCCCTAATGATTAGATTTTGTTCTCATGTGTCATAGCATCAGCCGGGAAGCGAACCTGCTAGCCCGGAACAATTGCTTGTAAAGCAGCCATCACTGACCTTTCGACCACCAATGCTTGACTAGTGATTAGATTTTAGTTTGATAATAAGCCTTTTTACAAAAATATTGTGTCACAATCATTAACAATTACTGGAAATCAAATTATGTGTGCCATTTATCCACAGGGGAAATAAATCAAAAGCATCAGCCAATCATAAATCAGCATCTCCTTTACAGTTTTGTCACAATAGAATATGCAGTTAATTGCAGACAAAGGTCCATATACTGTTACATCCCTTGGAAATTTTTATAGAGTTAATACACTAAAAATGGAAGCTCTTAGCCAGAATCACTGCAGCCTGTCACACACTATAATTGAACATTACAACACTTAAAAGTGATCACAGTAACGTCATGCAACCTAAAATATCAAATAGGCAATTTTCTATCTATAAATTTAGTAGCATGGCTTTGAATCATGGAATTATAATACAGGAATATGTCAGATAAATACAACTTACAAAGTCAGTTTATTTAGCCCTGTACTTTACATATTTACTTTATAATAATTGTGTAGCTATTAGTACCTTATCTATTTAATAAATAAACTTGCTCTTTTATAATCTCTGGTTGAGATCGCATTAATTTAAACAGCATGAAAGAAGTTATATATTTTTTGGATCAAGATTTATTTAAACTATAAATATCAAAACTATATTAAAAAAACAGTATCTTTATTTTAAATAATTGTTATGTGAATATGGAACATAAAGAAAAGTGCATAAAATGGGTCAAGCGTTGGTGGCTAGCGGTTTGCATAGCTACGGGCACAAGTTCACTTCCCGGTCAAAGGATTTGATATATGAAAAAAAAAAGATGACTAAAATGAGCACAGTCTTGTTTTCTATAACAGATTTTGAAATTCAAGACTTTTAAAAAACTATTGGATTCAAAATACAATTAAATTTTCAATTAAAAACTTCATACATTTTATTTTTCACATATACATCTGAAATATTTTTATTCTTTAATCTTATTAAAATAAGATTAATACCACATATTCAACTTATTATTTTTATATGATGGTACTTCTACATTGATAAAAGATAAATTCATGTTTGCAAAATTTTATGTTTAGGTTATGGCAAATATGTGTGTGTGCAAATAAGATGCACATTTGCACATAAATTTAATTTTTTTTATAAGACAAATGCATTGACCAGGAAGTGAACACAGGCAAACTAGTTTATTTTAAGAATTTTAATTTAGTAATTCTTTTAGTTAATTTGTTAAAATTAAATGTAAAACGATTATTTTCCTAGCAAAATATTATGTTCAAGTAATAAAGAAATCAACTCTTACAATATATATTGTAACATAATAAATGAATTCAAATAGATATTACCTAGTTCAAATAGAAATATAACACTATCAAGAATTATAGGCGAATTATTAGCAAATTATTATAGCAATGTATTATATGAAATCACATGAAGTGAGTACACTAGTAATTCAATAAAATATAACTCAGGTATACAGGCAGTAGGTTTTATCCACTTTCATTTCTTGGTTTGATGTTAAGTGCATGTTTAAACAAATCCTAAGTGAATATGGTCTAGCAGGGCGCCACTAGATTATCTGAATCTAGACACGGTTATATCTAATAACCTTTTACATGTACCGGGTTTGAATCCCTTTTTGGTACTTTATTTCTAATAAAAAATGAGAGATTTTGCTTCTTGAGCCATATCACTATACGCACTAATATTTAGGTAAAAGTAAAACATCTTTAAACCAAAGTGGAGTTCATTGAACATAAATCATTTCTCAGATCTTAACATAACAAATGTGTTTCAATATTTTTATAAGTTCACTAGCTCAGATTATATATAACTAATTTAGGATGGCAATTCACTCATCCTTGCATGAAATAGATGATGGGATGTGGTTATAATAATACTAAGAGATCACTAAATATTATAAAATCAATATTTATTTATGGCCTTTAAACAGTTAAACAGCTCATTAATTAAAACGTTGATGATGATGATGATGATGATAATAATAACAATAATGACAAGGGTTTCAACTACAGCTCTAGGACTAAGCCTAAACATAAAACTAAATTTTATGAAAAAATTCATAATTATTGCTTAATTTTAGCATATTTACTTATATCTTAAATAACTAATATTCAACCATTGATGATGATGAATAATCACACTTAACAAAGACTACACTTAATGAAATATATACGCCTCGTTTAATAAAACAAACTAATATTTATTACTACATTTCTAACATATACATAAAAATTTCTAGATAAATATGAAAATTGACATGAATAATAATAATAATAATTGATTATATTACAATCCTCAGATTAATTTTAAGTTCTTCCCCCTTTCCCTTCAAATATATTTTGTATTAAGTTGGACGTCACATTGACCATGATTTTCACTCCATGAGAAAAGTATAAAAAAAATATTATCTGCTCATTGGCACACATACTTTAAAATCCAACATGTAAATAGAATATAAATAGAAATGTTAGTAAAATTGAAAGAGCAAGTTTTAGAAACAAGTTTTAAATTATTTTCTCCCCCCTTTCTTCTACCTCTGAAATGCTATACTTAATGAAACAAACTAATCTAATATTCTAACACTACTTGTTACTCCACATTCAATCGCAATTATACACATATAAAATATCATTATGTATGTGCGTGTTTTATCCCATGATAACAAAATATTATTTAAAACCAAAATAATAATAATATATTAGTTAAAACTAAAATCATAATACCATAAAAAAAAAATTGTTTTACACATTAATATTGTAAAATTAATAAACAAATAATTTTCATACATTCAAGGTCATTTATGAAGCTCAAAGTTATTATTAGTAAGACATTCTTGTTTTAATCGATCTGAATAGTCTTTAAAAGTTCTTTAAATAAAAATATACCACTTTATTGCTAAAATGTTTATTAAGACTGATATCATAAAGAAAATAGATATAAAAAGTCATATTACCGATCTTTTGTTTGTGGCGAATTTCCAAGGGTTCAAACTTGTCTATATTTCTGCAGCTACTATGTGGGAACAATCTCTCTCTTGAGGTGTATAACTATTTAATGATGATGACTCTATTGAGGTTATTTGCTTTAGTGGACAATTTGGAAATCATTATATTAAATTTTCTTCTCTTCCTGTCAAGCATGTGGATGAAATACCGCAGTTGTTTTCCCATTTGTAAATTTTCTTGAGTTTAAAATCAGTTGTTGTAACAATTAATTGGACTTGATGATTAATATTTATCAGTAGATTAATTCATCTTCTTTGAATGCAGGTGAATGCTTTCTTCCTTCTATTAAAAACATCTTATTTATCTGGTCAGTTGAAAGGTGTAGAATATTATTTTAGACACAACATCTTTTCTTTCCTATGTGATGTGCAGCTTCCCCAGATGGTCCGGAACCGATGGAACATACATATAATTTTTCTAGCAAGCCATTTTTTTTATATTTTCAGCATTCAATTGGATAGTTTAATAAACTGAATCAATCAATAATCTTCATAATAATTCCAAGACAGCTTTTTATATCCAATTTTTAGCTACCTTAACCAATCAGAGATAGCATCACTTGCTATTTTTGGACAAATTTGTTTTAATTAGATCTCTAATTTATTTTCAACTATATTATTTTTCAACTGAAAAGTTTAATCCTTTTTCCAGACACTTTTGTTTAAAAAAATAAAATAAACTCAATCCTTATTTCCTTTCTTTTCTTTTTCTTTTTAACATCCAGGTAACACTTCAAATCTTTGAGCTTCCTTCTTTAGATCTTGATAAGACAATTTCAAAAATTATAGTTCTGACTCATTATAAGTTTCCAAAGTGAAACAATCATTTACAAAAAAAAAATTGCTACAAAGATCGATATCTGATTAAACAGATTTCCTCTTTTAACAAACAATTGTACAAAAAAAAATAATTTAACAGATTTAATACTTCCTTTTCTTTCAATATTTAGGAAATGTAAAATTTTGTATGTAATGTACACACATCCTTCATTCTTTCAAATCATTCATAAACTAACCTTAAATAATATAATTGCTAGCTTAGTAATTATAACCCAATTATTTAATTAAGTCTGTAACTTTTAAATCCCAATTATAATTAAAGAAAAGCAAAATAAAAGTATAGAATAAAATATTAGAATTGATCAAGCATAGGTTAGTTTTAAAGAAAGTTAAAATGTTTAATATTTGAAATATAAAACAATTAAATAATTTACACATACATTGCCTATATGTATGCATTATAGCTTTGCTTTTTAAAGAAAAATTAAATATTAAATAGTTTAAATGTGTGTATTACCTTTCTATCAACACACAAACAAATAAAGCATATAATTGTTGTCCCACTCTCTTTCTGTTTAAAGCTTTTAGAACTGGACCTTGTAGGGTTTAAACTTGGATGCCCTACAACTTCCTTTATGGTTATATAAAATTGTGATGATGATTTTGTTTTACCTTTTCTACATGCACATTACTATAAATTTGGCTAGTGACCAAATTGTAATGGCACAACTTTCTCCCCCTTCGGATAAAATCATCAGCACTTTTGTTTTAACTATATTTAAAAAAAAATCCTAACTAATAAATACTTATAATATATATAAAAAAAAATTAACTACTGGTAAATATATCTTTCATTAAAAAAAAAAATTTATTTGGAGATCTTTGCCAGGCTATTCTGCTGAAGTATAAGGGATCAAACTCCTAGCATTATAGGTCCCCTTATTCCCATCAAGAGCAGCAAGCATAAAGGCATTCTCTCCTATCTTTTTAGTGATTTTGAATGGTCCTTCATACAAATGCAGAAACTTTTTAAATTTGTTTCTAGATTTTCCATCCTTTGCTTACTATCTTCTCTTAGACTCTCTATGCTTATTATACTGTGCTTACTATCTTCTCTTAGACTCTCTATGCTTATTATACTGTGCTTACTATCTTCTCTTAGACTTTCTATATTTTTCTCCATCTTTTGTTCTAGATTTACCATACTTCTGAGCATCTGCATTATCATGTCCATGTCTGATGGTGCCATCTTTGCTATTTGAGCCTGTCCCACTTCTGACTCCTCATCTACTTCCACACTTGAGGCCGTATTATTGCTACTAACATTAAAGGCATCTTCCTCTACTTCCTCTCTTTCCTCTTGTGTTTTTAAGAAAACCTCCCCATCCTCTTCTTCAGTATGAAAACGATCACTGATTCCTGGTATTGGGGCACCTTCCTCTTCCATAACCTCTTCCATACTATAATTTAGTTCACTCATGTTATAAAACTATATATATCCCATCTGTACTTCCCTGACCATCAGAAATCCACACATCTTCTCCCTGTCTGACACCTATATTTGACTAACTGACTGATTTGATTTTCACCTTATTATGCATTACAAATACAACAAAAAAAAATTTTTAATATCCTTATTTAATGAACTACACAACAATAATCTATAGTGCATGTCTGTCTGTAATAGCCCAAATTATACATTCATCCATTTTCCCAGAAATCCGACAGATATTGACAGTCCACAGAATGACTAGCAGTTCACAATCTTGAGATAAATAAAAGAATCCCGTCACAGCACTATAATCACACAATGCATCACGAGCACTCAGAAGATCATCCCAATTCGATCACTATTAACTACCACAACCCTTGATTAAATGAAGCAAACTCTGTTGCAATAAAAGATGTATTAAGTCTTAGGGGCTAAAATAGATAAACTATGCCTTGCTCTCTCTCTTGGAGTCTTATGTGGCAAGTATCAAGGAATGCCCTGCTTATTATAGACTACAAAAACGAAACCTTGCTCTCTCTCTCTTGGAGACTTATAGGCTGATATCATGGCAGGTCTGCTGTTAACTGCTTCATGATAAAATAAAGATAACATATAAATTGGGTTGGAGCAGTGAATGGGTTTGATCATTCATAAGTTACACGAAATACATAGCATTCTCAAGGCAATGACACAACTCCTCACTCATCATCAAAACTGCAATCTAACCAACCAAACTCCAACGATCAACCATCCAATCAAACCTCTAAAATCATAGACTTTTTACAAAATGAACTCTCCAAACAGAGCATGAGACTACTATTCCATAATTCATCACTATTACTATGCCTATCCTATCTGGCAATAAATTATTTTAATGTTCCACAAAAAAAAATCTATTTATTTATTTCACCTTTGTCTTAAGTTGTGATATTCATCTCTATTTTCAAAATTGATAAAAAAAAAACAAGCTGTTTTATGGCTGTACCCATTTTATCATCATCAATGAAAAATTAAATCATATTAAACATCATCATCTAAAATAAGACTGTTTGGCCAAGAAAATTTTGTAAGACAAAAAAAATTTTTACTGAAAAAAAAAAATTTTACTAAAAAAAATTTCTCTATTTTTAACCACACATCTCCCATCATTCTATAGACTCTCTTTTTCAGGTATATGGTAAAATATCAGGCCCCAGTTGGGTGTCCATTGTAACCTAATAAAAGAGTTCAAATAGATATTACCTAGTTCAAATAGAAATATAACACTATCAAGAATTATAGGCGAATTATTAGCAAATTATTATAGCAATGTATTATATGAAATCACATGAAGTGAGTACACTAGTAATTCAATAAAATATAACTCAGGTATACAGGCAGTAGGTTTTATCCACTTTCATTTCTTGGTTTGATGTTAAGTGCATGTTTAAACAAATACTAAGTGAATATGGTCTAGCAGGGCGCCACTAGATTATCTGAATCTAGACACGGTTATATCTAATAACCTTTTACATGTACCGGGTTTGAATCCCTTTTTGGTACTTTATTTCTAATAAAAAATGAGAGATTTTGCTTTTTGAGCCATATCACTATACGCACTAATATTTAGGTAAAAGTAAAACATCTTTAAACCAAAGTGGAGTTCATTGAACATAAATCATTTCTCAGATCTTAACATAACAAATGTGTTTCAATATTTTTATAAGTTCACTAGCTCAGATTATATATAACTAATTTAGGATGGCAATTCACTCATCCTTGCATGAAATAGATGATGGGATGTGGTTATAATAATACTAAGAGATCACTAAATATTATAAAATCAATATTTATTTATGGCCTTTAAACAGTTAAACAGCTCATTAATTAAAACGTTGATGATGATGATGATGATGATAATAATAACAATAATGACAAGGGTTTCAACTACAGCTCTAGGACTAAGCCTAAACATAAAACTAAATTTTATGAAGAAATTCATAATTATTGCTTAATTTTAGCATATTTACTTATATCTTAAATAACTAATATTCAACCATTGATGATGATGAATAATCACACTTAACCAAGACTACACTTAATGAAATATATACGCCTCGTTTAATAAAACAAACTAATATTTATTACTACATTTCTAACATATACATAAAAATTTCTAGATAAATATGAAAATTGACATGAATAATAATAATAATAATTGATTATATTACAATCCTCAGATTAATTTTAAGTTCTTCCCCCTTTCCCTTCAAATGTATTTTGTATTAAGTTGGACGTCACATTGACCATGATTTTCACTCCATGAGAAAAGTATTAAAAAAAAATATTATCTGCTCATTGGCACACATACTTTAAAATCCAACATGTAAATAGAATATAAATAGAAATGTTAGTAAAATTGAAAGAGCAAGTTTTAGAAACAAGTTTTAAATTATTTTCTCCCCCCTCTCTTCTACCTCTGAAATGCTATACTTAATGAAACAAACTAATCTAATATTCTAACACTACTTGTTACTCCACATTCAATCGCAATTATACACATATAAAATATCATTATGTATGTGCGTGTTTTATCCCATGATAACAAAATATTATTTAAAACCAAAATAATAATAATATATTAGTTAAAACTAAAATCATAATACCATAAAAAAAAATTGTTTTACACATTAATATTGTAAAATTAATAAACAAATAATTTTCATACATTCAAGGTCATTTATGAAGCTCAAAGTTATTATTAGTAAGACATTCTTGTTTTAATCGATCTGAATAGTCTTTAAAAGTTCTTTAAATAAAAATATACCACTTTATTGCTAAAATGTTTATTAAGACTCATATCATAAAGAAAATAGATATAAAAAGTCATATTACTGATCTTTTGTTTGTGGCGAATTTCCAAGGGTTCAAACTTGTCTATATTTCTGCAGCTACTATGTGGGAACAATCTCTCTCTTGAGGTTTATAACTATTTAATGATGATGACTCTATTGAGGTTATTTGCTTTAGTGGACAATTTGGAAATCATTATATTAAATTTTCTTCTCTTCCTGTCAAGCATGTGGATGAAATACCGCAGTTGTTTTCCCATTTGTAAATTTTCTTGAGTTTAAAATCAGTTGTTGTAACAATTAATTGGACTTGATGATTAATATTTATCAGTAGATTAATTCATCTTCTTTGAATGCAGGTGAATGCTTTCTTCCTTCTATTAAAAACATCTTATTTATCTGGTCAGTTGAAAGGTGTAGAATATTATTTTAGACACAACATCTTTTCTTTCCTATGTGATGTGCAGCTTCCCCAGATGGTCCGGAACTGATGGAACATACATATAATTTTTCTAGCAAGCCATTTTTTTTATATTTTCAGCATTCAATTGGATAGTTTAATAAACTGAATCAATCAATAATAATCTTCATAATAATTCAAGACAGCTTTTTATATCCAATTTTTAGCTACCTTAACCAATCAGAGATAGCATCACTTGCTATTTTTGGACAAATTTGTTTTAATTAGATCTCTAATTTATTTTCAACTATATTATTTTTCAACTGAAAAGTTTAATCCTTTTTCCAGACACTTTTGTTTAAAAAAAAAAATAGACTCAATCCTTATTTCCTTTCTTTTCTTTTTCTTTTTAACATCCAGGTAACACTTCAAATCTTTGAGCTTCCTTCTTTAGATCTTGATAAGACAATTTCAAAAATTATAGTTCTGACTCATTATAAGTTTCCAAAGTGAAACAATCATTTACAAAAAAAAATTGCTACAAAGATCGATATCTGATTAAACAGATTTCCTCTTTTAACAAACAATTGTACAAAAAAAAAATAATTTAACAGATTTAATACTTCCTTTTCTTTCAATATTTAGGAAATGTAAAATTTTGTATGTAATGTACACACATCCTTCATTCTTTCAAATCATTCATAAACTAACCTTAAATAATATAATTGCTAGCTTAGTAATTATAACCCAATTATTTAATTAAGTCTGTAACTTTTAAATCCCAATTATAATTAAAGAAAAGCAAAATAAAAGTATAGAATAAAATATTAGAATTGATCAAGCATAGGTTAGTTTTAAAGAAAGTTAAAATGTTTAATATTTGAAATATAAAACAATTAAATAATTTACACATACATTGCCTATATGTATGCATTATAGCTTTGCTTTTTAAAGAAAAATTAAATATTAAATAGTTTAAATGTGTGTATTACCTTTCTATCAACACACAAACAAATAAAGCATATAATTGTTGTCCCACTCTCTTTCTGTTTAAAGCTTTTAGAACTGGACCTTGTAGGGTTTAAACTTGGATGCCCTACAACTTCCTTTATGGTTATATAAAATTGTGATGATGATTTTGTTTTACCTTTTCTACATGCACATTACTATAAATTTGGCTAGTGACCAAATTGTAATGGCACAATATATATATATGACAAACAAAACAAGTTATAAATTCCGTAACTTGCTATAGCTTGCATTTTATGATCACTAGATGGAGCTTTACCAATAGACCACTATCAAGCTTGTTTACATAAATGCTGAGAGAAATAGAATTCAATATCACTTTCAAATTGTCTCCAACCTTTAAACCATGGTTTCAATCTAATTGGCTCACATCATTAAAGGGTAGGAAGACTAGAAACTAAATCTAAATACCAACTCTACTAATCAGCATTTATGAAACACTTTTCTATCAGCTTGAAAGCATGAACTTTTCAGATATATAAATATTTTCAAATCCAGTCAGACAAACTAGATAGCTATATAGGTCTGAATTCAGTTCAGTTTCACCATATAGTAAAAGCCTCTGCAATCTATATTATTGCAAAAACCTTCAAGGGTACATTTATGATAAACAAAACAAGTTATACATTTCATAACTTGCTATACCTTGCATTTTATAATCACTAGATTGAGCTTTACCAATAGCTCACTATCAAGCTTGTTTACATAAACACCTTTACTGACATGAGCCAATTAGTTCAAAACCATGGTTTAAAGGTTGGAGACAATTTGAAAAAGATATTGAATTCTATCTCTCTCAGAGTTTATGTAAACAAACTTGATTGTGGGCTATTGGAAAAGCTCCATCTAGTCATCATAAAATGCAAGCTATGGCAAGTTACAAAATTTATAACTTGTTTTGTTTATCATAAATGTACCCTTGAATGATTTTGCAATAATATACATTGCAGAGGCTTTTTCTATATGGTGAAACTGAATTGAATTCAGACCCATATAGCTATCTGGTTGGTTTGACTGGATGTGAAGATATTTACATATCTAAAAAGTTCATGCTTTCAAGCTGATAGAAAAGTGTTTCATAAATGCTGATTAGTAGAGCTGGTGTTTAGATCTAGTTTCTAGTTTTCCTACCCTTTACTGACATGAGCCAATTAGCTCAAAACCATGGTTTAAAGGTTGGAGACAACTTGAAAGAGATATTGAATTCTATTTCTCTCAGCTTTTATGTAAACAAGCTTGATAGTGGGCTATTGGTAAAGCTCCATATGACTGTTTTTAAAAGAGACATTATGCACTTATCCTCTGTGGTAAAAATTACTCTAATCAGCAACATTAAAATAATTACTGCCTGTAAATATAAATACTCTCTCTACAAAAGTAGACATTGTGTTTTTAATGCAATCTGATTTAATTGTATCAAGGCTATGGTGATCTAAACTGTTGTTTCTCAAGTCATGCTGAAATTATACATTAATTAAAATTATTTTATACTTAAGACACAATAGTTCTTGAGAACAACCTAGACTTAAAAAGTAACAATAAGACATCATATAAATATTGAGAGCATACTTTGGCAGAGCAACTTTGTGTTTCTATGAAAAGTCATCTTTTTAAGAATTTAACAGATTTATGTAAGTATTAATCGTATAAATTTCTTAACCCAATGCAGTGATATATTGATATTTCTTTATAATTAATTTCATCCACTAATCTTGAAAATTTTCATTGTAATATATATAATTTATCTCATGAAGCTAATTACAAAACAGTATTTTTATTATAAAATATATTTTGTTTAATTACTATATTGACACTATTGTGAGAAATTTAAAAATATATTAGATTGTTTCTTTAAAAGAATTGTTTAATCTAATACGATGTATTCAGTTGAAATATATATGGATATTTGATTTTTCGTATATTGATTCCAGTTTATGAATTGAAAATATTATTAGATATGCCTATGGGTAGTAACCATAGAATATATAAATAATACGAATGCAAAGTATTATATACATACATATATAAGTTCATGTTTATAAATTTTATATTTTTATTCTCATATTAAAAATATTCTTGTAAAAAGTATTTTACTTTTAACAATTAAAATATTCTCTTGCTGAGTCAGAAAATTGTATTTTATTATTTTAAATGTTAATTTATAAACAAGAAATGTATATTACGACATGCACTTTTATAAACTTCATATAAAATTATAAACTTTTTTTTTAAAAACGAAAATAATTATTATTTTTATTATATTTCTTAAAATGTATTTTAAATTTATAAATAATAATCTTATGTAACTTATTATTATTATTATTATTTTTATTATAAAAAAAATATAACATTTTTATGATTTAAAGGGTAGTGTATATTTTCACTATGAGCTGGATTTGAATTTGAATTTAATTTAATTTTTTTCAGTTTTCAAGTAAGCTTTGGATTTATTTTTCAGAACTTTTTTCGGTAAACAACTCAGTTAGCCACCCATTTATTGGTTAACATATTGGTAATGTAACTCTGCTTAGAGAAGTATAAAGCAAAAAAGAAAAAATGGAAAAGTCCTATAAGTTAGCATTTGGTTAGTCTAGATTCTAGAGTATTTGCTCCTCTTACACAGTTTTTATGCAAAGCAATGTTGTAAAGCTCTATATATCTAGTAGGCTATTTACAGGCTTTTTTATCCAGAAAGATAGATATATAGATACATGTATACATAGATGGTTGGATAGATCGGAAGGTGAATGGATTAATAGTTAGAATGAATATTTAGGTAGGAAGTAAATACATAAGTAGGTTGATAAATATATAAATAATTAGGTGGATAGAATGGTATGTAGATAGATAGATAAATATAAAAATGGATAGATAGATAGATAAATAGATCCTCTTTCATAGTTTCTAATTAAATAAATGTTGCATAGCTCTTTATCTCTAATAGACTATTTAAATTTTTTATCTAGATAAATATATACATAGATGAGTAAATAGATAGATGGATGAAAAGAAAGATAAATAGTTATGAAGTAGATAGATAGATAGATAGATAGATAGATAGATAGATAGATAGATAGATAGATAGATAGATAGATAGATAGATAGATAGATAGATAGATAGATAGATAGATAGATAGATAGATAGATAGATAGATAGATAGATAGATAGATAGATAGCATTGGATAGCTATATTATAAAACAAAGATGTAAATTTATTATTATTTTCATTACAAACTATTTCTGCAGATGCTGTATCAAAATTTTGTAGGGTGGACATCTCTTAAGAACTTTATAGTTTAAGATGCATTCATACATAATATTGATTCATTTTCAACTCAATCATGTTTTATTTAAATTATGTGATATTGAAACTTTCATAGTTTTCATTTAAATAATGTAAATAGAGTTGCATCAAACATGATGTGTGTATGTATAAAACATCTTAAATGTAACATTAACAATACTAGCCGAATTGAGTTTACAGTACATATTTATTGCAATATCAATATCTATTTTAATTGTGCCTTGCTTACTCATTTTATTTTCATCATTCTGTTATAGACCAATGTTTTGTCTAGCATGATTGGTAATATTTCATAAGTACACATAAATAATGCACTCTTGCAATCAATTATATACAATATTATTTTTTTTATTCACAATAGAAATATCTTGTTTATTTTTTTAAATATTTTCTCTTGGTTTCATTCATTTTCATTTTCCACTTTCATTTACTATGCCAATAATAATAGAGATAATTTTTTTTAAAAAAAAAAAAATATTAAATGCTTTTATTAACTGTGCACTTTATAAAAAAAAAAAAATTTTTTTTCTTTAACAACAATTGAGTTTTTTAGATTTAACTTGAAATAAAAACATGGAGAGGGAAGCAAAAATTAATTAAGTCAATGCCTATTTTTATAACAAACAATTGACTTAATTCATTTCTGGGATTCTTCTGCTTTTACTTCAAATCAAATCTAAAAATTCCAATTGTGGCTAAGAAAACAATTATTTTTTTTTTTTGCTTTTTAGTACACAACCAACAAAATCATTTAATGTAAATAATTTTTTTTATTTCTTACTTCCTCTTTGTTTTGAATCTTTTATAAAATTTGCATTCGTTTATATCAAATTTCTATATATAATATTCTTATGAGATAATAATGTGATTTTTTATTTCATAATTAATGTACAATATTATTTCCAAAACAATCAAGATAGGAGTTGAATAAGACTTTAAACCCAGCTGGAGATATATTCAAATAAGCTTACTACTGTGAAGTAATGTATGTCTTTATAAATTGTATGTACAATACAAGAACAAGCAAATGCATTTGGTATGTAATCAAATATGATTTGTAACTGATGTTACCATAATTTATTAACTCATTAAATTGTTATTTTAAAATTAATGAGAATTAGTTTTATCCATTATTATTCAAATTATACCCAGATGGCCTAGCATAGTTTCTTTGTATATATGATAATGGGTCATTTAACACATAAAAAATAATTCTAAGTGCCTTCAAGTGTGCTACACTACATTTAACCTAATACAATAATGCAATATTTAAGAAGTAATAGAATAGGCAAATCAATCCTTCAAATCTACTAGGTGATATCAGAGGCTATACACATATTTTTACTTTTTAAAATAAATAAGGATGATTTTTGCTACCCAATATTATCTGTATTTTCACTCCAATAAAATGACTAAGAATGATTATTTCTAGCAAAATACAGCCATGTTCATCAATATCACTTCAATGAGCTCATGTGTTAACCAATCCAACTATGTATATCAGCGATGATGATATTTCTCAAAATAATCTAAATATACTGACTATTACTCTGCTGCTGAATAACATTTTAGTTATGAACATTTGGGTATTATTCTTTAATTTAGAAGTTGGTCATCTGTTTTACAATGAATGCCTAATATATGGTAAGATAGTTATATTTTCAACTATATCATTTGTATTGCTGTACTTCGCAGTAGACTAAAATAACCAAGTACAGAGTCGTTATATGCATATCCTTTTCACATTTACATTGGATGGAAGCGATACCTTTCAATTTTCACACATAGTGGTCAGCAATTAGTTAATTACAATTAAATTATTAATATTTTTTTGTAATCAACACAGCTCTATGGATTTTATTTCCGATCAATGGACATGAGAAGGGTATGTGTCACTTTCTAAATTATACAGGACTGATACATATTTTACAATTGTTAATTATATATAAATAACCCTTGAAGTAATCTATTATATAGGTTAAATAAAACAAAAATGTCTGTATTGAGGGTTTTTTCTTTTGTTATATCAATAAACACAACGCCTCGATTGTATTTATAATTATCATATATTAACTAATAGTAAAAATAAATTCTATTAAAAAAATATAAAGAATTTTTTAAGCACTTTATTAGCAACACAAGTTATTTGATAAATTAAAATAAAATGCAAATTGTCTTAACATGTTTTCTTTTTTTATATAATGTTGTCACGTTAATTACTCTAAAGTTTAAAATATTTAAAGAAAAATGTACGTATTTCTAATGATGCATGCAAGTGTAAATTCAGTTGCCTTATTATTAAACAGAAATTTATCAAACTAAAATAAAAATCTGGCAGAAAGGTAATTTATACGTTTAAATAAATTGCTTTAAAAATTAGAATATACAATACATTCTTACTTTGCACAAAAGATTTTCACGCAAATATATAATATTACATTATACAGATACAAATGTATATAATTTCTATTAAAAATATTCCTTACTCAAGCATTGGCAATAGCGATCTATCTACAACTTCGCTCAAGCGTTGGTGGTCTAGTGGTTAGCATAGCTGTCTTCCAAGCAGCTGGCCCGTGTTCGCTTCCTGGTCAACGCATTTAACACATACAAAAAATAATGTTAGTTACTTATAGATGAAAAAAATAACATATACATATATATTATCCCGATGGTAATGAGAGTTAATTAATCATTTGTCAAAAAGTAGATCATGTCATTCCACTTAAGTTTTTCCTCTAAATACTTCCGTTATAATTAATCGTATTTTTCAAAATCTTATCGCAACCTCCTTTTTTAGTATCAACTATTGACAATTTATTTCTTCTACTGCTTTTAATTGTACCCTCTAAACTTTTTTTATTGCATGATTAAAAATGTATTTACTATTAAATATTATCCACTCATTTATGTTTTTATTACTCTTTTATTAGATCTTTTTTTTTTTTTTCAATTACATTTTTCAATATTTCTCTGTTTTTAAGATTAAATTCACAAATTTGTTATGACTTCATTACTAACCAACATTTAGCTTTCCTTTTATTCCTATGCATTCTTTGTATTCTTGTTTAGTCGTTATATTAACAGACACGAAGAAACAAATTTAGTCTTCTTATTCAGAACGCCACAAAAATAATTTGTGCCCATTGCAATTATCACTATTTTTAAAAATCTTTACTTCTCATCAGTAAACCAACTTCCCTAATATTTTAAAGCACGAATTTAATGTAAAAGAAGAAATAACTGTTGTCTTAAACTTTTACTTTTTTAAATATTCTAATGCTTTAGTTATTGATTGTAATTCTTATAAAGTTCACCAATTATATTTAATATTATATTAACTGTATCTCCACTATCCCAAAAACAGCTTGATATTATTTGTAAATGTGAACAAATAATCTTTCTTTTTCCTTCTTTTCAAGGCAACGCTCAAAAATTAAACTAAATCAGTATTTAATAAAATTAATAAATAAATATTACTATTTTATAGAATATTTACAACTATCTATTTTAATATATTGTAAGGCTTAAACCTGCATTTATATATGTAATATATGCGGGATTCGAACTCAGACTTTCACACGACCCACTACTCTCAGTGCCAGCTCATATTGGTGACTCACCTGATCACACACATGTTGAAAAGATAAATAATCACCAATATTTTGAAAAATATACTTAAAACATTTTCTTGTATAGAAGGTAATCACCACTAAAACTATTTTTTATTTGATCTTCAAACATTGTGAAAAGAAAATAGTACACTTTATTTTCTTGACTTTTGATAAGCTGTGGATCAATGTTTAATGCTCTTTAAAAACGTTTATAATATAACCTTTGTCTAAGTCACAATACCCTTGTACAATACTATTGTACAACTATAATGGAATATTCCCTGAAAATATTTCATTTGAGCGACAAATGGTCTTGTTTTTTAAAATCATTCATAAATACTGATAAATGATTTCATACACCTTTCATTTGGATTATCCCCCTTTACTAACAAATATCAAACCCCCGACATTCAATATATAGAATTCAAAGTATAATCCTTTATTGAAGCAATTTGTAAAAGAGAAGGAAGTATAGGGAATTTGAACTCAGACTTTCAAGCAGCATTCAACTATCCACACTATATTATATTACTGATACACATAAATAGTATATTGGTGATTATTTATCTTTTCTACATGTGTGGGGTCATGCGTATTAGTAGTATAAGATAGTGTGGATAATTGGCGGTTGCTTGAAAATCTGAGTTCAAATCCCCTATATTTACAATTAAGTTCCAAGTATAAAAATGCTTGTATTTCAAAAGAGAATGAAATAAATCTTTATAACAGACACACTTTAACTGCATTTCTTTTGATATTTCAATGCAGCTTAGAAAATATTTAAAATAACAATCATGATCAATTTATCTTACTATGATGTATTCAAATTTTATTTTGAAACCATATATGCCTTATTCTTTTATGGTTGAAATTTTATAGTGATTTTTTTATGACTTAACGTCAAGACTTCCCTTGTTTTATTATTACCATGTCCTGAAAGTATAAAATATTGTTCAAACTCATTGCTTTAGTTTTTATTTGAACTTCATTGAGTGATGTTGCTATTCTTTATGCAGTTTAAATTCAAATGTTTTTGAGGTTGTTCTTATACTTTTACTTTTGCAAGCATCAATTTGTGCCACTTTAATCAAACAGAACCAATAATTGTACTCAGTATTGAAATTTATAAAATCAAAACATTGATCACAATAGATAAATTAATACTTTATGTAGCTACTGCATGCTGTGTTAATGAAAATTTACGCAAAATTTAAATATTCATGCCAATCAGATACACTGAAATATGATTAATATATTTTTTTATTGATTTTTGTTCTCACTTAGTAATAATATTCTTTTGCTTTTTTGTACAATTAATAAATCATATTAATAAAAAAAATCAAATTTTTGATTTTCTACATCAACAATTTTATTAAAGCTCTTAAATATATTAGAATTTAAAGCAAGTGATCTTATACATGTGATGTTTGGTCTCTCCTGCTCTATGAAAGGTTTGAGGTGTGTCATTCCTTTATACATATTTGTCTTCTCTTTTTTCAACAAAGATGGTACGAATAATACTGATATGTTGAACACCTACTTCTGAATACATACCCTATTACATTTCCAGTAACAAAATAAATTGCTAATTTCTTGTTTGTAATTAATACATGTCTTTCATAATTAATTATTCCCAATGTTCTAATTTTATTTTATATTTTTTTCTAAATCAAACTATTCTTTGTTTAAAGCATATATAACACGATAGAATAAACATATTTAAAAATGTACAAATATATCAAAAAATGTATAAAAATGGATAATTTTTTTAAATAAGTCACATTATACAACAGTATGTTTTTTTTCCTTTAATAAATTCATAATTGTAGATAAAAAATACTAGGGATCACTTACTTGACTGTAAACTGCAATATTACTAATAATCATTTTAAGATTAATATGTGACATATATTCACCAGAGAAGTAAAATTAATACAGTAGTTATATTCAATTGGCTAAACTGAAAATATTATAAATGTATTTTTGGAGATTAGAAAGTAAACAATTGTACAGTGTCATACTTTATCACACAGTAAACCACACATATGATAAACTATATTACGCACATTAAGTAATTGTTTTAAACTCCTTTTCCACAGCTATATTTAATTTAAATAAAATATTGATTTTGATGATTTTTAAGAAGGTTTATTCACTACATTTACATCAATGCTATACATTGAATTACTCATGCCATTTTTTTTTGTTTTTACCAAAAAAAAAAAAAAAAAAAACAACGGTCAACCTCATTCAAGAAATTATGACATAGAGATGATGTCGAAAACAGATTACGTTAGAAAAGCTAGATTGGCTGTTTTAAAAGTGCATTATTTAAAAATGAAGTAAAAATGATGATGAAAAATTAACATCTTATAATAATTGACCATTGTGTAAATTGTTTTAATACTTCCTAATTAAACTTATGTTCTATAATTATAAGTTTTTACTGCAAGCATATATATGTATATAAAAAATTATATTTGGCTTATAATGATTCCAGTAGATTGAAATAAAACAGCTATATAAAAATATTTTTTTTATTATTGAACCGGATTTCGTCTTGTATTAGGGCTTTTTCAAAATATATTTTTTTAATACAATCACATGACTCTTATATCTATCAATGCCCCTTCTAACTTTCATTTTACATAATTACGTTATATAATCACATAACCTATTTACATATATATATATATATATATAACTCTCCTTTTTTATTTATATACACATATACATATTATTTTTATACAATAAATAAAAGTACATTAACTACAATCAAATAATTATATGCATATATTATACGCTATAAATTACATACTAATTTACATAAAGTCTATTAAATTTATTGTATATATATATATATACTTCATAAATAAAACTGAATTATATATCATATTTCATATATTTCTATTAACCATACTTACAAATACAACCATATACATCTATAATTAATTATTTATTTATCTATATCATATATTAACCTAAAAAACAACAAATCAAATATATATTAATTTTCCAATTATCCTTTAATACTAATTTACTACTCAACTTTGCACATTTATTGACTAAATTAACATATTTATTCATATTGTCTTGCATTTATACTGTCTCATAATATTTCTTTCTATTATAATCTTTAACATATTTTATAACTTTCATATCTTCAAGTAATGAACATATGGTCCTAAATTCATATAAACATATCTAAGTTCAGGTATACTAGTATTAATGTAAAAAAGATCATGTGAAATTTTATTCATTGTTTTACCTAATTTGACTATTATAATATTTACAACCATAAACTATAATAGCAACAACATTAATTTTTCCATTCATTTGTTTTGTAATTCAAATTTGCAAACACTTGTTCACTTGCATATCAATGTGGTTTGTTCTTCTTTATAATCTAACAATAA
The DNA here is from genome assembly GCA_028023455.1 of Epiperipatus broadwayi. NCBI lineage: Eukaryota > Metazoa > Onychophora > Udeonychophora > Euonychophora > Peripatidae > Epiperipatus > Epiperipatus broadwayi. The sequence goes on along the minus strand of JAQFVV010012622.1, from coordinate 898,752 downwards.
AACAACTAGGATTGTGAACTTCATGACACTTAAAATTAGGTTATAATGAAGAAATGAATACTTTGATATGCAGATGAACAAATGTTTAAAAATTTGAATAACAATAAAAATAATAATAAATACCTTTCATTCAGGAATGTTAATCATACACACAAGAATAATAAACAAATATCAAATTATTTGAATTAGTAATAAACAAAACTCTGTTCTGCCATGAATCAGCATAACATAAAAAATAATAAAATCTTATCTTCATATTGTGAATTTGTTTTTAATTTACCTCTATCAAAGTCATTTTTAAAATGAAACATCCTATTTTTTTTAAATAAAAAAAATGTTTAAATCAAAGATCTTTCCATTCCTCTTCGTCTAATAATTTTCTTCAATGGATTATTCCAACATAAATGGGTTTTGTAAGCAAAGAAAATAAATTTTAGATATCAAAAGTATATAGCACACAAATATCATAAGATGTATTAGGTTTGAAGGTACTGTTCTATTCCTTTTCATGATGAAACTCAGAATGTTTTTTTAATGATAAAGTTCTATGTTCTTCAGTCATCAATCTTTGAAGAGGCAATTAGAATATTCTGTTGTTTAGGATCCCTCCTATTGTGTGAATTTGAAGTCTTTTTATCCAGGTTATTTTACTACCAATTGAAATTTTATTTAAAATTATATAGATGGAGTAAAAATATATGTTAGGCATTTAGTAGAAATATGAAATTACATGAATTTCATTCAAAAAATAGCATTTCATTCTATGACAAGTGTTGTTTACCCATAACACATTCTTCTTACTTTTGTTTATCTTTTTAAAATATTTAATTTAACATACAAATGTTTTTTGGTTAAATTTGATTTCTTAGAATATAGGTTTAGAACAATATTGTGAGTTTTTTTTAATTAATAAACTAAAAATAAGTATAATTTCATTATAAAATTATGACTAATAATAATGAAGGCTAATTTATCTACTCTTTTTATTGAGTGACATTCAAGTTCTTTTTAATAATTTTTTTTTTCAATGATAAAGTTCATTCAACCTATTGATACATCATTTAATATGTTTTGATTTTGAACACAGCAAAATGATTTAGCATAGTATCTAGTAAATTGATAAAAGATAGGATTAATTGTTAAAATATTTGATCCAGTTTTTATAGCCGAATCGACTTCTGGCAGCATTTATTGAGTATACTATGCTCTTCACAATTTCATATTTTATTACAATAATTAATTATTATAATTAACTATTGTATAAGTGAATTCTAAAATTTATTTTTTTTGTGTTTAGTTGCTAAGATGTGATATTGATCTAAAGTTGTTTCCATGTTTACATCCTGGTTATCAAATTTAATTACTTTAAACAATTATTTTATAAAAATAATAAAAAATAATTATTTTAATGTTTTTATTTTATTAAAATAAGTATTTATTTACTATATACATATTATAAAAAATAAATAGAATATATCTACTAATCATGTATACACCTCTGAAAAGTTTATGTATTATCACAATCTATATGTAGAAGTTTATGCCCTCTCACAATATATATATAATTCTTTAAAAAACAATACAATAATTAATGCAGTAAACAATATTTTAAAAATAAATATCTACTATAATTTAATTGTTTTTGTATACATTTAAAACAAATTTTTGTAATCAAATTTGAATATAGTTGATAACGACTACTTAGATAGTTAAAAGTACTTCTATTAAATTATAGTAGATATTTGTTTTTAAAATATTGTTTACTGTATTAATTATGGTATTGTTTTTCAAACAATTATATATATATATTATTATAATTAGAATACAGACATTGATTTTATATATATATTTAAATATATTCCAAACAATGGTAAACAATTTATAATATAATATAAATAAAAACTCATAAAGAAATATTTTCGATTATATTCATAATCATTATCAACTCAACTTTCAAAATGGAATCATCCGGTTGGTAATAGATGATTCCATTTTGACAGTTGAGTTGATAATGATTATGAATATAATCGAAAATATTTCTTTATGAGTTTTTATTTATATTATATTATAAATTGT